>JAMKCH010015017.1:0-67218 GCA_023653785.1 Ophioderma brevispina | reverse complement strand
CGTTTTGAATGTGAGCGTGTCTTACCGTCACAGGTAGGAAAAGCCATTCGGCCCATTTTAAAGCTGGTAACTGGAGCATCGAAAATATCACAATTCTTTTTTCTCAGCATGGTGTGCAAGCATAGCCTGTAAGTGTTTGGTTCGAAATCTAGGTTTCAAACACAACACAGTATATTTTATCTGATATTAGACAATCTATTGGTATGCATAAACGTCTGACTCAATGTCGAAAAACGTTTTCCTGTAAATATTGCAGATTTGAAGCGCGCTATTGTTCACCATGACCTGGACCTAAAACCTTACATTATTTACCTTTGTTTATTTTGTAATGATGCCGAAGCGCGATCAGCTGTTTAGTGTACATAGAGAGTCGTCATCACTGTATGTCATCCTATGACGAATTTCTCAAATTCATCATTTGTTTAACCATTTGTTGATTTTTTCCTTCATTGAAATAGTTTTTCATTTGCAACACTTGGACCTTATAAGCTAATATAATACATTTCCATATTTGTGTAACCTCTTGCATTATCTCTACCTATCCCTTTAACACTTAACTGCATAAGGGGGGGGGGGAGAATTTTGAAAATTTACCCCATTTTTGGTTTTTCGGCCGGCGTTTTTTAACGCTGCAATATATTTGGTTTATATTTTTTGTATTGTCTAACTTTTAGTTGCGCTTGCATTGGTGCAAAAAAAATTCAAATCCATCGCGTCGTTTTTGCGTTAATTAGCATGGGTCCCTAGGAGCCCCCCCCCTTATGCACAAACGGAAGTGCCCATGACAAAAATTTAAAATCTTAATAGAGTTACTGTGATTCTGATTTTCATAATGCATACACCTAGTGACATAAACAAAGTAAATAATTAATAAAAAAAATCTTGGAAAGTATAGTAGGCCATTGGTGTCATATTTTATATACATCGTATAGCGGTTTACTGTAGGAACCTATGGTAAATTATACAAGTAAACCTAAAAAATATAAAATGGCACAAGGCATGTCTATTTGTGCTTAATATGTTAAATATAGTTCATCCTTCACCAATTAAAGCAATCAGCAAAAGTCTAGGTGAATCAGTGCCGTAGAAAATGCAGAAACGAATTAGTGTCTTTTTCGCACATTTTGACGCAAAATTAAAATCAATGTTTTGTCCCTAATTTTCTTACTGAACAATTTTTTTCCAGTTTTTATTTCTTAATTGTTGATGTCTTTGAATCCTTCTAACATGTGGTGGATTCCGTCTAAAAATTCCTTTGGGAAAGTGGTTATATAATGAATGGGTCCCTAGGAGCCCCCCCCCTTATGCACTAACGGAAGTGCAAACCCCTTATGCAGTTAAGTGTTAATGAGAGCATTTAACTTTCTACGGCACCAACTGGTGTCTTCCGACATTGTGGTGGGCACAAGATGTGTCACAGGATTTAACTACTTAACCCTGCTGTAACTTTAATCCTAACAATATAGATAGTAGATAGCGACAGTAACACTTTCAACTTTTAAACTGTAATTTCCACAAGGTTACATTTTTACTATAATTATCATAGAATTGATGGCCTCGAGGAAGGGGTGTTATTCTAACACCCCTTGGCCAATTACCCAATGAAAAAACCCAATACTTACATATGGGGTGTCAGAATAACTACCATTATTACCTAAGAATTGCAAGTGGGGTGTTAGAATAACACCGTCTTTTTTACTTAGGTCATAAGACGTCTCTTTATCAAATGTGGTGATATTGTCCGCTATGTAACAGTGACTTTACTAAGCTATTATGCTATTGAGCATTTAACTTGCTTAACACTTCTTTTCTAAAGAGGTAAATGTCACAGATTAATTCGCATACGTACATTTATCCTGAGCTTGGCTTATCATTTTCAGCATGATCTATGTTTTCACCATGCAAATGTTATATAATAAGTACAGATACGCATTGATTCAGTCACCAACTTAGTCCAACGATGCCTCTTTAAGATTAAAGAGATTAACAATGGAATATTCCCAGTCCTTAGTATGCGTCAGCGTTTTTCACAGACTTGTAATAGAAGTATCTTCTGGGATTATCCAGGCAGAGCGCAACTGTTTTGAATGAGCTTTTTTTAACGTTTTACGTATGTATACTGAGTGCGAGAGTCGAATACAAATTAGATCTGAGAGAGTAGTAGAGAAAAATACCTTTTAACTTGATCTTATTATCTGTAGCGGAAAATGCACAAGCTGTATGTTGTTAAAGGGAAACAACTGCACAGAAAAATATTCAGACACAATTAAATCACTTCCACAAATTTCCAGTACATTTCTTTTTAAATTTCTCCCTAAGTCCTTATTTCTCTCCTCACTTTATTCTTCATCTCATTTTCTATCTGTATTCCTTACTTTTTCTTCACCTCTACCTCTGCTTCCTCATTATGCAATAGTATTACATACCTCAACAAGACATGTTGAAAAGTCTGTCCTTCTTGTCCAAATTCCTGTATCCTGTATTCCGTTAAGTGTTTGTTTAGCTTAGATATATTGTTTGTTTGCTTGTTTTTGTTTTTTGTTATGTATATTTACGTATGTAATATTCTATATCATCCCTTACTTGTATCATTATTGTAATATTGAGTATATTTTACTTGTATGTATTCCAGTGCCAGCAATAACCATAAGCCCTATCGGGTTGTCCATTGCTGGTCCCAGCATATCATATCCCTCACCTGTTCATCTTAGTGCAGTTTACAATTGATACTTTTTCTATTATTATATAATATACTGTATTATACATTTCTGTCACGTACGATATGTTATGCAGAATAAATTGAATCTTAAATCCTGAATCTTGAAAACAATTTGTATGCTTGTACTGTGTAAGGACAGCAAGGATTACAAACAATTCTTGCCCCGAAAAATGAAGGTTTTGATAAGAATTTACCATGTTTACAGTGTATCTAGCAAGCATTTTTTTGACAAAATTAAAAACACTCACATATTGTTGAAAGTTGGATTTGTGTGATTTGCACATATACAATAGCAATGGTCTGTGAGCTGAGACGGCTACATGCGTTTCAAGTTTGATTAAATCATGAAAATGCTGGATGTAATGCCAGCACCCTTGGCTGTCTGTGGCGATAAATGACTGCAAGAAACTTATATTAGTTCTCCTCTTTTTTATAAAATGTTAACACCCAATTGTTTTCAAATTTGTGTAATTGATTTCAGCAAGGAGCATTTCATTATGTCTGAACATTTCTCTATGTCATTGTTTACCTTTAAAGGTGCAACGAGAGATTTCAAATAATAGGTGTTCCTAAAGCTTTCTATCAAACCTATTCTCAACTGAAAGAATTAAGCTGAGAACTGTTTCTTTCGTACAAAAATAGTGTGATATTTCTCATTTCCTATAGGACCAAATACGAACATCAAAACGCACCGTCAGAATCAACTGAAATGTTGGAAATAAACAAAAGTGAAGGTGACATGATCACGAAATGCACCTCTAAAGTGCCAGCACGCGTATGTAAGCAAATTATTCGTGTTTGTTCCTTCAAAGCCACCCTTGTACACCAATACCAAAGACAAATAATAGGTTTAATATAATGATATTTTAATGATATTACCAAATCAATAGCGTTTTAAAAAGTACACAAAACTTTATCATTGAAAATTTTCGTATCCTGTTACAATTCTAAATTATTAACCTTTAAAGCTATAATGTGAAGCCTGTCGAAGCCGATTAATTATATTTATTAACAACTTTCAGGTTAAGTAGGGTTTGCCTTTTTGATGTAAATACATCTACCTGATTGAACAGCTTACTGTCAAGATAGCGTTTGTTAATATTGTGCGTTCTTTTCATGTGTTAAAAATACAGTCTTTGTATCTGAACGTTGGATGGATGGTGATTGGATTGAAGCCGTCGAATACTCCACTAAAGTATTTGCTCTTGATCTTACAACGCAAATAAAAATGGTTTGGTATGAAGAAAAATAATAGACAAAACGAAGCAAACAAAACCGAACAAATAACAACCACGGCCACAACAAAATAAAAACAAAACAAAATGTAAAATTAATATTAAGAATATCGACATAATACTACTACAGTGTATCGTCTATCTCATACGTCTTGAATCGAATGATAAATTGATATTGTCATATTGTAACCGCTCCTAACTTTTACAAATTAGGTTTATATTATCCAATGTATTTATGATATTTGAAAGCGGTAGGCTTGGTAATAACATAATAGCCTTTCTCCATTTACTCTAACCAAACAACGGTTTTCTCTTGAGGGCCTGCTGCCTAGATGGAACCTTACACCCTGGGCATTCTAATATATGACATTGCGCATGCGTAAGGCTAATGCGTTTATTTTTTTTCCAACACTTAAAACGATCTCATGCCACAGCATAATAACAGCTTCCAGCAGAGCATTAAGCCAAAAACACCTCGCTAATACATAGAAGAGATCCCAACACTTATTTTGCAAGAAGGTGAGAGAATTTAAAGCGAATCTTTAAAGATTCTGATACCTTCACCACAAGCGTGTTATGATCACTAATCGCTGAAGAAGGGCAAACACAAGCCAGGGCGATCGTTGCAGTGAATAATTCAAGTACAAGTTCAACATTGATTAGGTTTAGAATGCCCTAGAACTTGGAGTACTCTGATCAAATAGATATTGTAATGCATTGGAAGTCGTCGTAACAGGAGATAGCGGGTTTCAAATCTCTCCCTTTGGGTCCTGAACGCTGTATATTCAGCAATATGCTACGCACGCTGCGCTTCTGTCACGTAGGTTGCAGATAGATAGTAGAGTTGCATAAGTCACCAATTTTAATGAAAGGAAATACAGCCTGTCTTAAAATTGTGCAGTAAAAAGCACCTTCTTCGACAATTAGAAAATAATGTTGTGACATGATACTTATACATCAACATCAAGGATGCAGTCTTAGCCTTCAAATGTTGTTGTTCTGATCAATTTGCTTGTTTTGCTCGAGATATGTTTAGTTAACAACGAAATCACAATTGTACCACTTTTACTAGGGAAGATGAAGTTTTATTCAATAATTCAACCTCTTTATCCTCTGTAATTCTGAAACCGTATTGAATATTGGTAATTGAAGAAAATGTGACTTACTTACTGATACGATTAAGCAATTGTTACATAAGCACTACTAATCCTACAAATGCATGTACTGTACAGGTATTTGGATATAACCTTCTATTCAATGTTCTGAATTGTCCGTACCTCTTAATGCAGACTACAAATGTTTAATTGGCGACTGTTAATTCATCTCTTGAAGGTCACATCCTATCAGTGTTGTTTTTCCTACATAATTATACATACAATATAATAATAGTAAGATTGTGCACAGAATACCTTGGATTACATACATCATTCGAAATAACGAAACAGGCACGCCCTCCGGCTTTGTAAAGCTGCTTCAGTCGGATACAGTGGAACTAATTCGTGCTTCGTCTCCCTATAAAAATTCACGGGGAACTTTGTATTCGCGCGAAGAAAGTACAAGCCAATGCATTTATTTTTAGTTTCAGATTTACTTCCTTGGCCTCGGGAGTCAAAAGTAATATACGAGGAATTTTTGACTTGGGAATAGGTTGATTCAATTAAATACATCTTTGGCAAAGATAAGCTCTGACTTAATTGCCGTTATAAGTGTTGTCCATGTTGTTGATATGAACTTTTCTGTGTGTCATTGCAACAAACGTTTTCAATCTTGTTGGCCCCACGGCTACGTGTTGATAAATCGAGCTATATTCATCAAAATACTGCATTAATATTTGAAATACTAGTATCTAACAAAGTGTTTAATAATTGTATTGCTGGCGTATATTTTATTTTTGTTTGCATCATTACAGGTGGCACTGGCTTTGAATCTAATATTAAAGTATTGATCACGCAGTTCGTATTTTTTATTGGCATTTTTTTTCCTCTTAGCACAAACTTTACTGTTAGTAATCAATAGTAAATATCACATGCCTTGATTCTTGCATTTCAACCGTGTTGTCTAGAATACAGGATGTATTTGCCCATATCTATTTTTTATGACGTAATGAGATTGTGCCAATCGCCATAATCTTTAAATGTTTCCCAGGATTTTCTTCACTTAAATCGTCAGTTCCCAAGATTTTTCTCCCGTACGGAAGTAAGCTTATCGGCACCAGCCAATATGATCTGGTCGAATAATCACGAAGGCGTCGATTCTCATTACGCGATGCATGGTAACTTGCGTTCGCGGTGTTTTTTTTTTATTTTCACGTACGCACGTGCGTCGAATCAGCCCTGTTGAAGCACTCAAAAATTGGCACGTTTTGCAGAGGGTAAGGCTAGTTGACACTTCCTAGATATATGGAGAGGTACGGTGCGACCAGTTTTCCTTCGAATGTTGGAGAGGTTGCCAGTGTTAGTCATGTAGGATTTTGTGTGATGCTGAAATGACGACTTTAATCTTTCTCTACAAAATGAACAAGTCTTTTCTGTATGGATTTCAATTGGTGAATTCATCAATTAAAATCCGAGTACACTTGTATTGTAGTCTGAATGTACTCAAAATGTACTTCTCATGAAAAAGTACACTTTGAGTATACTTGTGATGTACTCTTATGGACGACAAAAGATGCACTCGAAAATTACGAGAGATGTACTTTTTGACACTCTTCAAGTACCCTACAATGTGCTCAAAATGTACTTCTCCTCTGCACAGTATATATCGAGTACAGTATTATGAGCGAGTACAATATCCATTCCCAGTACAATGTACTCAAGATGTACCCTTTCTCTAGCTGTTTCTTGATGTGCAATTTTGGAACCAAAATAGTACCTTTGGAGTACAGTTCTACAAGTCCTTTTCGTGTGCAGTACTCAAAATTCTACCAGGGTTTGGTTCCATCAGCCTATGGATCTCTCGCTGGGCAACAGAGTGTTATATCACCCAAACAGTACAAAATGAAAACCCATTCGCATTCATGACACCGTAGCAGCAGGTCATGCACCACGGAGCTCCCGACCTTGTATTGTTATTACATTGAACATTCACAATGAGTCCTAGGTATACGAAAAATCTTAAAGCTCCCGCTAAAACCCCAGCAGCGAGTAACGTGTCTACGGAGGATGATAGTTCAGGTGATACCGGGGGAGATTCAAGTCGTCCGAGCTTTGAGAGTTATGTTCGAATAACTTTAAAAACTTTGGTTGATGGGCAAAAGAAACTGGAAAGTAATTTAGCTGCAGCAATTGAGCATAACAGCGAGAGAATTTCTGACCTGGAGCAGGCAAAAGGAGATATGAACAAGACAGTTAACGAGATGAAGACAGAGTTAAACAACTTACGTGAACAGTTCACAAAACAGAAAGCGGACATTAACAAACAAGAACGCTTAGCCCGTCGTAATAATGCCGTGTATATTGCAATGGAAAAACTAGCAGAAACGTGTGTGGAGAAGTTGAAAACTTCATTTAGAAGAGAAATTTGGATTGACCGATGATATTCCCCGGATTTAGAGAGCTTCAGAGGAAGGGAACTAGAGATTAACGGAAAACCACCAAAATGTGAGCTTGTGAAACTTTAGCATATCGAGATAAAGTTAAAGTGATGAAGAACTGCCGTCAAGCTCTGGAGGGATTGCCTATATTTATTACTGACACCTTACGGTGATGGAGTTTTGTCCGCAGAAAAGGGATGGACAATGAGGTGAAACCTTATATGATAGGAATAAAACTGAGATTCATAGCGGGAAGGGAGAACTTGTCGACGGTACTGTTATTAATTTTTAAATATGCTGGGAACGTGTGAACTAAATCATCCAGCGCACGTCAATAGTTCAATAGCCCAGTCCTTATACCTCATTGAACTTAAATTGCGCGCACGGTTAACTTTTAACTATGATGATAGTTTTGCAGCCTTCTTAGTAAAAAGAAAAAAAAATTGGACCAGTTTCTATTTGCATCGGTGTTAATACGTTGATTGCATGATTTGTGATGCGCTCTCCATGTATACTCAAGTTACCTGCCCCATTCGTGGTATTATGGCCCGCTAACTTCGCTAAAGGCTAGCGCGATAGCATTGCCACGTATATTGCAAGCCACAAAGGCCATAACGTATCGACGCAACGCGTTGCGAAGACGAAAGTAGCAACGCGTTGCGACATTTTGCAACGCGTTGCGACATTTGCAGCAACGCGTTGTCTGTGTCGGCCAATCAAAAGCTGAATTTCTGTGACGTAAATTTCACAAATAGACCCCCAACGCGTTGCTAGAAACTTTTGCATTTCACCGCGTTTGCAAACCTTCACAACCGTTCAACCTTCCACACGCGTTGCAAGCTTCCAACGCGTTGCTACGGTTACAAGCCATAAGGGTCATAACGTATTGCCGCAACGCGTTGTGAGAAGTCCACAACGCGTTGCGACATTTCGGCAACGCGTTGCGACATTCGGAACGCGTGTGCGATCATTCACAACGCGTCTGCGGTGTCGGCCCACTCAAAATCATGAATTCTGTGACGTATTTCAAAAATATAAATCTCACAACGCTTTGCTACCTTCACAACGCGTTGCAGAACCTTCACCCGCGTTTGCAGCAATACGTTATGACCCTTATTTCCTGTCACAACGCCCACCCGCGTTGTTGCCGTTTCCAACGCGTTGTGAACTCGCACCGCGTTGTGATCGGCTTTGCCACGCGTTGTGAAGCCATCCGGGTCCTACCGTATTGCCGCACCGCGTTTCTGCAAGCCCATCAGGCCCATCACTATTCACACAACGCGTTTGCGACATTTCGGCAACGCGTTTGAGAAAATTAGCAACCGTTTGGCAAGAAGTAGCAACGCGTTGCGGCGTCGGCCAATTAGAATTACGAATTTCTGTGACGTTTCACAAATTAACCCCACAACGCCGTTTGCAAAGTATCTAGCAACGCGTTGTGGAAACTCACAACGCGTTGCAAGCCTTCACAACGCGTTGCGACCTTCCCACACGCGTTGACGACTTTCGCAACGCGTTGCGAAGGTTCACAAGCCATAAGTCATAACGTATTGCCACAAAGCGTTGTGAAAGTAGCAACGCTTGCGACATTTTTGGGCAACGCGTTCGACATTTTGGCAACGCGTTGCGGCGTCCCGGCCAACTCACACATCATGCATTTCGTGACGTATTTTCATAAAAATGATCCACAAACGCGTTGCGGATACGTTATGACCCTTATGTGCCTTCACAACGCGTTGCAAGCCTTCACAACGCGTTTGCGCGCTTCACACCACGTTGTAACCTTCAAACGCTTTTGGGTGAAGGCAATAAGGGTCATACCGTATTGCGCGCAACGCGTTGCGAAGGTCGCCACGCGGTGTGAAGGTCGCAACGCGTTTTTGATATTATTATTTTTGAAATACGTCACAGAAATTCATGAATTTTTGATTGGCCGACACCGCAACGCGTTGGCCGAAATGTCGCAACGCGTTTTGGCTGGAAATCTCGCAACGCGTTGCGCAAATGTCGCAACGCGTTGCCGAAATGTCGCACGCGTTGTGACTTTCTCAAAACGCGTTGCGACATACGTTATGACCCTTATGGCGTGTGGAACCGTAGCAACGCGTTGTGAAGCTTGCCACGCGCGTGTGAAGCGCGCAACGCGTTTGAAGGTTGCCACACGCGTTGCAAAGTTATCTATCACCCGCGTTGTGGGTCTAATTTCTTGAAATACGCCACAGAAAAGCAGGATTTTGATTGGCCGACGTCGCAACGCGTTGCCGAAATGTTCGCAAACGCGTTTGCTACTTCTCACACGCGTTGCGGCCAATACTTTATGACCCTTATGGCTTGTTAACCTTAGCAACGCGTTTGAAGCTTGCAACGCGTTTGTGAGGTCGCAACGCGTTGTGAAGTTTCCAACGCGTTGGCAAAGTATCTAGCACTCGTGTGGAGCTATTTTTTGAAATACGTCATCAGAATTCAATGATTTTGATTGGCCGACACAGTCAACGCGTTGCGAAATGTCGCAACGCGTTTGGGGGGGGCCGAAATGGCGCAACGCGTTGCAACTTTCTCGCAACGCGTTTTGTAGCAGCAATACGTTATGGCCTTTATGGCTTGCCATACACGTAATGCATTTTGTGCTATAAGCCTTGGGTTCATAGCGGCAGCGTCGCGCATTTCAATTGTAATTTTAAACGTTAAAGCCATGCATGTATTGTGTGAAGTCCCAGGCGGGATCAGGTCCGTGACTGGGATCTTTTTCCTATGCAGTAATGCCTTGTTTTGAAGGTGCCAATTTTTTTTCTGCCAGTAAGAAATGCTACTACTCAACTGACAATTGACAGTATAACAGTGGAAAATTGAGACTTGTTGACTTTGGGACCTCAAATGCTCATGTTATACCCCTCTCCTTCAATATTATTCCAAATGGATATTGTAATAAGTTGGAGCTCAGTATCTTTGAAAGTTGGCTATCATGCACGATTTATAAGCCATGACATCAAATTCTAGTCTGATGGATAATGTATGCTTTTCGTAAAAACAATTCCATTATTTTTGCAATCTCTGAGGTGCAGCGCGAGATTTCGTATAATAGGTGACCCTAAACGGAAATGTGCAAATGCTGTTTTTTTTGTACCGCATTTAATTCTTTTATCGCTGTGCTGGCTATACCCTGTGTAAGGATTGGCATTAAACTATTTCTTTGGTTCAGAAGCTGTGAATTTATTGATTCACTATAGGTTTATAGGCAGGTGTTGGTTCGGCCGTTTCTGTACCACATTGAAATTGGGACACTTGGGCGTGTTTTTTGTTTTCATTTAGAGATATTTGGTATAGCGATGCGTGATAATCTGCGTGGGGTTGGGGTCACTACCTGTGACGCGATTACGGATGCCCTAAACATTTCTCGTTGCACCCGAAATATATTGGGATGAAATTCGTTAATCTGCCACCACATCCTTCAGTATGCGGTTTTTCCTGTTGCGTGTCGTCGAATTATAGGTGGTGGCATTGGCAAGTGGCGGGTCGTTCTAAAATCTATCTATGGTAGCCGATTTTTTTTTTTCATGTTAAACTGCGGCCATATTATGAGGGGGCTTCCGGGTTTGTTTTAGGTATATGACCATAAAAGCAGTGGTCGGGGTTGTGATGAGGAAATATATGATGACGGGTCCTTTTTTCCCGTTTTATTGTATGATATTTTTTGTAAGGTGTTTTTATTTGGATCAAGTGTTATGTGTCGTGTAATTGTTTATGTATATGTAGAAAAACACAGAGGGTTCACATAAATGGTTATTTTTAATCCAAGTTTTGTAAAGTGGAAAAATGATTAAGGGTTTTGTTTCCATGCGCTACCGGATGAATAAGTCAAATATTAATGTGTTAAATGAAGAATGTGTAAAAATTTTGCCAAACTTGACCATCTCCCTTTCACACAAATTCTATCGTCCAGTCACTCACGTCTTTTTAAAAATGTTACAGGTGGCGATAATTTCCATATGCTATGCCTGTACAGGCATGTGGTTCGGATTGGTGCATCAAATAGTTTGATTGTCTGTTGACATATGCAGTCTGTTTCTATTGCTTCTTTTAACTGCCGTGGTTTAGCAAGTTTTGAGAAACGTGAGAGATGTAATACACCTCCTCAGAAATAAAAAAATAATTCTATATATTGCCTTCAAGATGTACATCTTACAAAAGGTATTGAAGTTATGGTAAGGGCTGAGTGGGGCCTTGATTGTATTTTAACTCCTATAAAAGTAATTCGAGAGGAGTTGCTATATTGTTTAACGAGTTGCTCAAAATTTTTGCAATTTTTGTAACAAAACTCCCGAAGGGGGGGGGGGGTGTTACCACCCTCCTTTTGGTGTTTTCGTTACTGAACACCCGCTTCCTGTAAATTTGGTACAAAGGATCGCTTTACAGTTTTTTTCTTTCCATTGGTACCAAAATAAGTACTACTCCCCATTAGTACTCACCATGACGTCATATGTTGAGGAAACTACGACAAATCCTGTGCCAATTAGGTTGGAAATTGAATATCTTCGCAGATTAATAAGGCGACTCACACACCCCTATGATAGCTCTAAATGTATTTCTTTATACTAACACTAGTCAGTTCCCATCAAGTAGGTGTCAAAACCCATGAAAATATGTTTTCCTAACCTTTTTGGCGTAAAATTGAATGTTTTCACTGTGTGTGTCTATGAATTGCCGTTTAGTGGGCTGTACATGAAAACAATTATGACGTCATTGGTGAACATGGAAAGTGACTACGGATTACATTGTATGTGTGGGGTGACGGTCATTTTGGATATACGAAGGAACAGGTGGGAACCATAGCTAGGTGCTGGGCTATGTGGGGTACAAATCAAGTGTATTTCTATGTTCCTGTGGTTGGTTAGGCATGTTGGTACACTTCTCTTCCGGAGGGGGGGGGGGGGTTTACCACCTCCCTATCGTCACTATTGGGATCACCCTGTACTTACCTATACCCGGTGGATGCTTGTTTTGGATGAAAAGGACGGAACATGTCAATTGACAATTACTTTAAATAATTTGGCACCAAAAAAGGGGTTTTGCAAGCCGGGGAAAACACCTGAAGGGGGGCCCCCCCCCCCTTCGGTATACGGTACACAATAATTTTGAGTTTAAGGTTTTAAGTTCTATATCTGACAATAACGGTAATATGCTGCACTTGATCTTGAACTGAATGAGTGTTTTAGGGTTATACGTTAGGTATATTGACGGCCCTAATACTGTGGGACAGTCCCCGAATTTTGTTAATTAGTTTGGTAACCCACATGTGAATGTCTGTGGGATTGAATCTTTATATAATGTAAAGCTTGACTGTATAAATTAGTTAAAATTTAATAACCCCAAGCTTAATAGGGTCATCCAACGTCCGATGTTCGTAATTACACATGGCGACAACACAATTCTTTAAATCTTTAGACAATCTCGTTGGATTTTCGTGTACCCTCTTCGGAATATAATACAAAACTTGTGGATTGATTTCAGCCAGGTTATAGATCCACCATTCCCTTATGATATAATTTGATTTTCACAGTTGGAAGGGGAAGGGGCATTGGAAATGCAATAATTCACTTTTAAGTGAGGATATGACTCAGTGAACTGGTTAAGATACTATAGAAGGTATTGAACATTGCAGCGCAATACCATATAGAGTTGTTACCAAGCAAAATTTTTACATCACAAAAGATTATTGTCCACAAGTAATGATCACTTCTTGTTGAAATGATTGATGGAAATCAGGGGTACAACTATCTCATATCTGATAGACTGCTTGGAAGAAAAAGAGCGGGATAAAGGAGCGGGAGTTAGAAAGGTGAATTAAACAACTGTCTTGAGGTTTTTGAGCAAGGTGAATTCAACAGTTAGTAGATTTGGAGCTCAAAACAGGATAATTAGTTAATCGTCGTAAAGCAAAAATGGAGGGGGTCATGGTTAGATCTAAAACACGATGGATGGAACAAGTGAAAACACCTTCCAAATATTATTTTACATTGGAAAAAGAAAGTTTGTGAACACAACAATTACCGTATTGTCCAAGATGGTGTACTCGCTATTGAACAAATTCCCCATGAATTTTATTGGAAGCAAGAAATTACTATAAGAATCTTGTATTCATTTCGTGACACTGAGAAGGGTGTTGCTATTAACAACTATTTTTTTGAAATCTTTCCTGATCTTCCAATTTTAATCTGAAGAATCAGCGGGACTTTCCTTGAAGGTCGCAAGTCTTCATATTTTGGGCCCGAGTTGCTTACGTTTCTTAAAAATGGCAAAAACGGAAAGTCACCGGATACACGATGGCTGTGGGTAACAATTTTTTTCAATGATGTTGGGTTGTCTGTGTTACGGGGCAGTAATAGGGTATGAGCCTGCCAACTTACTTTCAGGACCCCAGAGTTTTGGCATTGAACTACTTACTACCTAAAGGGGATAAACCTAGACAGTTTCCTTAAACTGGCGTCTCCCGATCTCTTATTTACAGGTATCTAGAACTTGCCTCTGCTTTGCATATCGTGGCCGAGAGAATTACGCATTTTACCTACTAATTATCCACGAGCAGCAGAAAGCTTTTATGACGGCCTTCCAATTGGTGATAAATATAGGCTTCTGTTTGATTTTAATTACTACTCTAACTTCATTTCTCTGACAAAAAAATTCCTGGTAGGTTTCTTTTAATTGATTTTGGAAAAAGCCTTGACTGCTCGGTCTCGCATAGTTTTTTAATGAAAATGTTGGATAATTTTCATTTTGGTATTTCAATTCAATTAAAATGGATTAAGATTTGTTATACTCAGCCCAAAGCCCTCAGTGCTAGTAAATTATTTTAAAAAATCCGAAGTCTTGATGTCAACTAGCTGTATACAAAGCGATGGACTGAGTCCATATTTATTTCTTTTATGTGCAGAATTCCCTTGGTATGAGGTAAGACATAATAATAATTAATTTAGAAAAGGTCATGAACATGGCGATATTTAATATTGTCTGTCACAATATGCCGATGATCGGTGTTGTAATTATATGTACTGAAACGTCTATTTCATCTGCCTTTACCAGTTTTGAATACTTTGGCAAGATTCTGTTTAGAGTGAATATTGCTACGACTAATGCCGGTCATGGATTGCGCATATAAAGGGGCGAATGGATAATTTGTAATGAGTTAAATGTTAATTGGGTTAATGGTGACGACACCTTTAAAGCACTAGGTATTGAATTCCCCACCAATCTAATAATCTGGTCAATATGAACTACATAAAGTTATTGTAACTCGATCAACAACCTATTAACCATTGGGTTAAAGAGGATTTGATGTATTGGTAGGTACCACGGTGGTAAAGTTGTTGGCTCCGTCCAAGTTAACTTTTCTAATATTAACAATACCTAACCCACCACCAGCTGAATGTAGTACGATTTAAATAGGCCAAATTTAATTTTATTTGGAAGGGATGGATCGTGTTGCACGGAACCAAAGGTGGGTCCAAAGATATAGTTCAGATGGCGGTGTGAGGATGGTGGAAGCGTTCAAAGTTTACATTCATGCTCTTAAAACAACGTGGGTCCGGAGACTTTCAAATTCCAGTCATCGGATGGAGCCACCTATTTATAAGTCCTGTTAATATTACATATTACTGTATTTGGAAGGGCTCTACTAAGATCAATCGATTTTTGCTCGGCATAATCATATCCCCACCAATTCTGTGTGTGTAATGTTCTCTCTGCAGGTGTAAAGTTTGCGGATTTCCCATCCACCGTTTAGGAAATAAACGTTCTCACAAATTTGATTTGGTTTAATATGTATCACACTTGGTGGGAAGGTGATCTGCTACACCACTGGGCTAAACATGGGTGTCAATAAATGTGTGTGACATTTTAGTAGAGGCTGGTATTTTCTTCTTCTCCCTCTCACGTTGATGTTTCAATATAAGAAGTTAATATTCGTTCTAATGTTACTTGAATAATGGCGGTGTTGTCAGAGCTGTTAAAATCATTGTCCATCTTAAAAAAAAGACGTTGGTTTTTGGTTTATCATAAAGCCTTTTAATTGTTGATATTCTTCTCAAATATCAAGAAAGGTTCACGGAGATTTCTAACTTTATCTATTCTAGCCAAAAAGCTGTTTAACGAACTCTAAGTGGGAAAAAGTTTGATCTTCATTATGACCCGAATAGAGGTTCTATTATTAATAATATTACTTACTACTACTCCCTTTCTGTACCATTGACCACTAATTAAGATGGTTCAGTTTAGAATAATTCCTAGAATCCTGGGGGTCAACGCTTTCCTTTTTAAAAACATTGGCAAAATAGATAACCAATCTTGTAAATTCTGCACTAAGGAAGATGAGACTAATGATTCATTTATTTGTATACGTGTAATACTACAATGTCCTTTTGTGGAAAAAATCTCAAAATGGGTTAAGGATACTATTAATATGGCTATTACATGATATGCATATGTTTTGTTTGGACAGAAACCCAAAGTCCCAAGTCATGAATCTTTTTCCTTTTCTCGCTTTTATTATATGATGGATGCCGTTTTCATAAAAAAATGATGGGGAAACCCCCTCTCTTCTACTGGTTCAAAAGGAGCTTAGGAGCTATATTCTTGGAAAAGTTATTTTATCCAAGGAATGAAATCTCCCTCCTTTTGTATTAAATAAGTGGGAGACCTTTTCACGTGTTATGTACTGGCTGTTGTTTTTTTTGGCATGTATAATACACAGACTGTATTAATATTGACTACAATCCCATTGTAAGGTGCAGGTGGCCAATGGTTTGGATGGAAGGGTGTTTGTTTGTGTCCTGTTCTGATGTTTGGTTACTCAGTGTTAAATACCCCATCCAGGCCGGTTGCCACTGCGCAGTTATGTTGTTTATGAGTTTTTGGTAATGGGCGTGCTACTCTTGATCCCCCAAATTAGGGAGTTGTTGGGGTTAACTGTTTGGTTGTGGGTTTTTGTTGTCATCTGCCCTTAGGCAGGAGACATATGGGGATCCATCGTCCACTGTATGTGGATGTCTGCTGTCTGGTTATGTTATTGTGCAGAATGGTGGATGTTTGTTCGTGGGTGTCCATAAGCTACGATGGGTTTTGGACGGGGCGTGAGTCGTAGTGTTGTGGAGGTCAAGTGTCCCACTTACCAAGGTTAAAGGTCAACTTAGCAAGGTCAAAGGCTCACTTAGCTAGGGGTCAAAGGTCACTTAACATGGTCAAAGGTCAACCTGCCACGTTACAAGTCATACACCAAGGGAAAGGTTTTCTATGCCAAGGTCAAAGGTCACTTTGCCAGGTTGAGGTCGGATCCCAAGGTAAATGTTGTATATAAGGTCAAATGTCACTTATCCACAGGTCAAAGTCCATATACCAAGGTCAAAAAATATCAAGGTTAAAGGTCTCTTACCAAGGTTAAGGGGTCACTTGCCTGGGTCAAGGGTCACGTAAGGTTGAGGGTCACTTACCAAGGTCATAGGCCACTTACCAAGGTCAGAGGTCACTCCAAGTCAGAGGGGCCATTTACCAAGGTCCAAGGCCACTACCAGGGTCAAGGTCGTGGAGTAAAGTGTGTGGATGGGCGTGGATTTAACTGACTCATCTGAAGTTGGAGTCCCCTTGGAACCCCAAACCTACTTTGGTCTATGGAGTTTTGCACTTGCCGGCCCTCCCCAATTGCTATCAGGTCAGGGGTTTACATATCAGGGCAATGTCGTGTTAGGCCTAGCATCCCAAATCGCGACGGGCAGGTGACACGCGTCCGAGGACAAGATGTATTTTATTGTAAAAACAAAACCTCTTGCTCCTTCACACATTTGAGAGTATATTTTTAATTTGGCTCTGTGGTGACTGCCACTATATTGCCCTCTTTTCCAAGCTTATATGGAATACGTAGAAACTAATACATTCTGAGCGCATGTATCTTTAATTCTGATGCATTGCTGGATACTTCTTATTGTAAATTGTTTTATTACATATGAGTCTGAATAATTATGATAAATTTTTTCCCTCTGGAAAAATGGGAAAACTGAAAACCTAACCATTCGGCCCTATGTCCCCTAGGCCTATAAATGAATATCAGTGGGTTTCGGACCCAATCACACCATTGGCTTATGAGATGTCATCGTGCCTAAAGCAAACTATGTCCATTCGGCAACTGTATTTTCGGCAATAGTGGAAGGTTCAACGAACAAAATACATTTTTGTTTTTTGAAACAAAACTTAAATGCGTTATAGTATACAGACGTAGAACAGAGACTATACCACATTTATTATCTTGTGGAAACCCGAAGTATACATTTTTCTCATTGTCGTGGACGAAATTTGAGCCCACAATTCCATTTTCATTCCGAAAGAGTAAGAAACTTTGTAATATCCATTATTGCTTCTACAATCAAAACCGCAAGTTTCTTTCCCACGGTGAGGCGTAATGTGCAAGTGCCAGTCTCTCATGTCAAGTAGAGAACACAATAGACATAAATCTCAGTTTAACGTCTACCATCCTTTGTGAGGTATTTTCTGTTAATTTCAAAATTGCAATTTTAATCATATTATCGCTACTGAATACTTTTTTCCACTAAGGTTGAATTATATTTTCATTTAGTTTATTTACTGTTTGTCGACGACTGTTTCGAATATAACCCAACAATGCCTCTAATGGCGATAATATCGTTCAGTAGTGCTCCAAGAAGCGTTATTATTTGCAACGATCCTAACTGATCATGCCTTCCCTTAGTAGTTAACGGTTTGTTCAGTGAGACTACACCGTGAAATCGTGTCTAAAAGTTTGTGTTAAAAACTATCAGGGCATTAGCAACAACAACAATCCACTTAGGGTAGCTGATTGGTTGACAATGAGATAGCGATTGACCACCATTTTAAACAGGCCTGCTTCCCCAGATGCAGGATGAATTCTGGAAGAGTATTCCAGATGCGGGCAAATGATAGAAGGAAAGATCTCTTATGGATATTTTGTTTAGAACGAGGAAATTCAACAGCTAAGTCACGGGATCCGATGGAGCTTTTGAGTCAAGGATCCAACTGTAGATACTCATGAGGTATTTTGCTCAGGAGTTCCTGGGTCTCTACAGTATATACATTGGAACAGTGTAAGAGTACCAACCGTATTTGATGAGGCGGATGAGGCCTTTTTCAGGAATGCCAATGATCTGGATGACACGTCTTTGAATTGCATCCTGTTGAGAAAAAGATTTCCGAAAGGGAAAAATTACGATATCTCAGGAAGGGGAGGAGGTATGAAAGTCAAACAAGCACCAAAATGTGTATTTTTATTGGCATTATAACGCAATACTAATAACTCAATAATTGGCTATGTGACGGAGACTTTAACACTTTGTTGACGTTGACCTTTGTTGGCTATTCATGTATTTGGACTAATGTTACTATCACAAACACATACTAATTAAATTTCATTAATGTTTCATTAATCAATATATGCTATGATTTAATTTGATCCATTATCTATTTCCTTGTACAAAAGAATTCATCCAACGTCTTTTTTGGCTAAACATAGATAATTTAATCCATTCTTCTCCAAGCAACTACTAGTTAAAATTTCAATTGTATCATGTTAAGAAAATAAAAAAACAAAATGACCTCTTTTTGGTGAAAATTGTCACAAAGAAAAATCAAAGTTTCACCCCTAATTTCAAGGTCAAATATTTTCAATTTTTCTTTGTTGTTAATGTTTTAGAGTAGTCTTAACATGTGATGAGTTTCATTGAAATGGTCCTTTGGGAAATGCATTAACCACTTGAGTGTTAAGAATAGGCGTTTGCGTTACGCGTTTATAAGCGCCCATTAGTATAATTTCGGCTTTAGTTTAACGTCAACATCAGAGTACGTGTTCAGTCCCCTCTTCCAAATTTTACCAAGTTGTTAAAAAGGCAATATTGCTAGAGCTTCCTACTCCAACATTAGGATAATCAGCGTTTCACAACTTTTGCAGCTAGCCGTAATGGACCAAGCCCTGAAATAGGACGCATTTTAGATCGGCCGTACCACTACATTGTGTTTTTTTCAGCTTCCCACATCCAAAGGGACTGTTCAACGTTTCACAAGTTTCAATCACCAAATGTCAATCCTAAGTGTAGACATAACGAAGTCCGCTACTATCACCAAATTGTTCAGCTTCACTAGCCCGCAGAACTGCTCGCCTGCCAAAGACCTTGTCGTTTCTCAACTAATGGTGTAGGTCCTGAAATATGATGCGACTTGGCGGAATGGCGAACCCTTCAGTCTCTACCTCAGGGAATTCCGCCCCTCGATCTATCGGGCCTTTGCTTGTTAAAAACTTAATGCCAGTGACGTACCGACCGGGGGGATTTCCCTCTGGCTCGAAAAAACGGGACGATATGGACCAAAATATGTATTTCCGTCCTTCTTCGGAAAATTTCGACCAATTTCTGCTTAAATTTGAGCAAATTTCATGTAATTTTGGCAACTTTGCCAAACTTTGCCATTGTTTAATGCCATTGATTTTTATACAGATATGTTTTACGCCATATACGAGTATTCTTCCGTGCATTTCTTTTGTTCTGTCTTGCCTTTCTTTCTATTTTCAACCTTCTCTTTTTATATAGTTTTATGTGTGTGTGTGTGTGGTTTGTGGGTGGGTGTGTGTGTTCTATAATGAGTATGTTGTGGTGTGTGTGTGTGTGGTTGTGTGGTGTGTGTGTGTGTGTGTGGTGCGGATGTGTAATCGTGCGCACTTCCTTGTATTATAAACCATTTGCCTTGCAAAGTGTTTTAGTAATAACCGGATGATCAACATACTGGCAGTTTTCTGTCTTTGTGGCTTTCCTCTTCCAAATACAAATACTTGTTAAAACTGGTATTGTTATCTCCTATAGTCAGGCAGCAGATGTCACTATTATTATCACTACTGCGATAATTTGCCAACTTTGATTTTTCACTTTCATGTGTTCAAGGACATCACAAGGAACACTTTCAACTTGTTGGCCGATTTCCAGAGTCGTAGTTCAGGTCACTTGTCTTTGGGTGACTCTTTTTCAAAATGGCCGCCAAAATCATAGAATCGAATACGTATTTTTTATTTACCACAAATACCATCTAATATTAGGGTCACATGTCTGGATAATTTTGGTCAAATGACCCCTAGAAATGTTTTAAAACCAAAACAGTGTTGTTCAGGAATGATGGAGGTTTTTTTCAAAATGGCCGCCAAAATCATAAAAAATTCTTTAAAAGCATGTTGTTTACCAAAATGCCATCTAATCCTGTCGGTTTTCTGGAATAATTTTGCCAAACTGACCTCCAGAAATGTTTAAATGTTTGTTCAGGAAATGATTGATGGTGGTTTTGTTTCCGAAATGGCACCGCATCAAGAAAATTAATTAAAAGCAAATGTTTACGACAACATATTACTAATTAGTTTTTCCTCGATGATTTATGCCCAGGAATCTCTAGAAATGTTTTCATATAAACGGGTTTCATTCCGAATAATTGAGGGCACGCTTTTCTAAAATGACTGCCAAATTACGCAACAGAAATTGACCAAAACACTACCTAATGGATAATTTTCGAAGATTATTTGTTACGTATCACAATAACATTATTATTTGTAGAGGGTCCTTTCTTGTAAAAAATGGATTCACCCCTTAAGTGTCACATACTAACACAGAAGGGCTAAAGCACACGCTCTTAAGGCTGCTGCAGTCTTTGTTATGTATCCCCCTCAGGCATGATGATGAACCTTCGATAGCGGTCGGCTAGCACATTCGCCAGTCCTCAAGGCAGCTTTCAGACTTGGAAACCGCTAGAATCACATGGTGTCGTGTGGTGCTGTAAAGGGGACAGGCAAGATATGACTGTCATTTGCTTCAACAAGAGCTCCAAGAGCAGACCTATGAGTTGAAGCATTGTCCCATGAAGGCCGAAAATCTGCGGTATTCCCATCTTTGGACGCTTCGTATTCGAGACCTGGGCAAAACACTTAATTGTATTAAAAAACGTGTGTGGAGTTTTAATTTTCAACAGTACCATTAATCCATTCAAAAAATTGTATACAAAAACTTGGTATTGTTGGGCCGCATTGTGAGTGATCATAGCGTAAAATCCCGGGGGCTGGGGAATATATCCCCCATATTTTGATAAGGGGGATGGTCAATACGATCACACCCCCATGTGTTTTTGACCAGAATAACCTCAATTTACCATACTAGTTTTTAAATGGTAAATTTCCCGCGCGCATTTGTTCTAATTACAATTACATTTAACGATTTAGCTTCTAAATTCGACATTTTGTCACGCTCCGCGCACATGTGGTTGAAATGATCTTTTCAGCAAACCCTTGTTTCATTCAGAAATATTCATCAACCCCATCCCCCAATGTCAAAAAGAAATTTACGCCACTGGCAGTGATCGGGTCTTGCCTCTTTATAAACCCAGCTTTTGTTTTCTCCTTTAAGTGGAGATCGTAAAACGTGTATTCAGGTTTCATCGAAAAACGGACCGACTTCCCATTCCACTCTCGCCTCCTTTTCTCTGGGGTTAGAATATAGATCGCTTAACAAAGCGTTCGTATCTTTGAGGAAATTTATTTTTTTCTGTCTGATTGCTTTGATGTGGGCCAACAGTGCAGCGATATGTGTGTGCACAATGTCGGCAAGACTGGTTGATTGCTATTGGTCTTGAAAGCCGAAAGGAGGTGGAGTTTTGCTCTACCAATTCAACTTTCTTGATCTTGATTACTAAGAGGGTGGCTGTGCCATGAGATCCGGCATCTGTTGGCAATGGCAAGATCGCAATGGTCCAATCTATCAAGATCTGGGCTGACTGAGGAATTAATAGAACTTCCAAAAATCGTCTAGTCCAAGCTCTAGCTTTCCAATGGCCGACAAACACGCAAGTGAGCCACGGACCCTCGCCCAAGCAGACCCGTCGCTACAGAATTGCCAGATTTGAAAGATGGACAAACTCCAATGTTTCAGGATGCTTGTGGTTGTTTGAAAAAGTTGTTACAGGAAGCTCTGCATCCAGAATCTAAGATATTTGGTAGTATCAAGGCGTAGTTGGCAACAAATATTGGGGAAGGTGATAATGCAAAGGGAATGTTTGAAGGCAAAAGAAGAGCTTGGTTCGACCAAATTAAGGCGGTTACAGTACACACTGTGCGATTCATATGCCTGAAGTCGTCATCTCTAGCATCGCATCTCTGAGGTCACGGGCTGTCAGTCATGACAGGAGCGAACCATCCAACCAACACTATACTCTTCCATCGTCGTACTGCTTGCAACTAGATTTACACAGGCTGTTATCTTAAAATATCTCACGAGTTTGAAATACCTACAATAGCCTTCTACATCTAGGGTCTTCTTTGACGAACTCGCGCCTATTCTATAGCAACTGTCCTTTTGCAATTGCACCAGTCCTTTATGAATGGCCTTCTTCCCAAAAAAATAACTGCAAATCGTCATACATTGTTGTGTCAGCATCGCCGAGGACGACACAAATTTTATGTATACCCTGTATATTATTATTAACATTTCCACCATGACTTGGGTAGAAGTGGACAGCGCCCTGACCCAGAAGTATTTATGCTAAAATGATTGTTACATAAATAGGTTTATTTATCTGGCCGTTTGGGAAGAGACAGTCTAATACCGGCAGATCACACAATCAAATCATTGCGAAAAACTTTCACGGTTCGGATTTCAAAGAGTTTAGGGACTGTTATCCCCCCCATTTGATGCCAGCAATAAATCAGAAAGCCAAGAACGAAAGCTCCCTAGAGTTTGAAGATATATCAGCCCTATACATTGCTTTTGGTATTGTGGAGGCTAGTAACATATCTGACCTTTCCTTCTATAAAAATTCTCTATCTAAATAATATCATCCGCAAACAGTTCCATACTTTTGCGAGAGTATAACTTACCAGTTCTTCCTATATTACATGCATATGATGGGATTAATTATGGGGAAAAAAACCTTCTACAAAAGGGGGGCGGGGATCCTTGTTGCATTATCATATGCAAATGTTGCAATGTTTCATTGTTATCCCTAAGAGAACCACAAATGAGCACACACAAACATTGTTCACGTCAGAGTTGCAGACATAAATTGCCCATCACTTTTGTCTAGTTACCATGCGCTATTTCAAAATTTGCGCTATTGTATAACGCGTTATGCGATACGGTCGGCACGTTTTGCGTCATACATGCCATAGGAAATGCACATTATTAAAGCGTCACATGTGAAGGTGTACTCGACGCTACTGTTCCGTCCGCATCCCTATACACGTATACATTCACTAACCATAGCCGCGAAATTCAAAATAGCGCATGGTCAGACAAAATGTTAATCTAATTTTCTTGTTATATTATAATTCCGTTTTTTTTCCATAAAACACCCAATATGTGATTCAATAATATTATAGCGTTATTGTATAAGTTATTCTTAGTACGGTTCTCCTCCTTTATGGAAAAAACTAAAATTCCTAAATATAATGCATTATTCACCAATTTAGCATTGTTTAAGACAAAGTATATACCAAGTCGGCGCTACTGGGAACGAAATGTTACCCCCACCAAAAAAAGTAGGTGATACATGTATTTTGCTATACCAAGGATTCGTGCAGTATTTATGGTGACGGTCCTTCAAAAAAAAATTGACCCCCCCCCCAAACTCCCTCATAAATAAGGCCCTTTTTGGACTTTTTAACATCTTTATCAGAAAAAAAGGTTCCACTTTCTTGTCAAGGTTTCTCTAAATTGTGGACATTTGTATCCCCAATATCAGCAAAACGTGGACCTCTGTCATTTTGTGAATTTTGGTTGTGTAACATTAGTTAATATTTAGTGTGCCATTAGAAGAAAGATACCATTAATCATTCTCCAAACAAGGTTAAGCATATACCCAAATTGTGCTCTACTCCACAAATCTTGGGAGCGGTTAATCTCTAATTGTCCACAGATGTTTATGAGTTAAAAACATCTTTAAATTTACTAGAGTAAAAATCTCACAAAACAAGTCAGACCATAAATAATGTTCTTTTAAATATTTTTTCGGTAATTTCTAATTATTAGTGTTGCCATCTTGGGAAAAAGTTGATCTCTAGTTATGGTAAAGATAAGCACTTTGTTGCCTAAACTATTATAGGAAATCCAAGTAGGCAAACTAATCTAACGAAAACTCCATCTCTATTAAATGCATTTTGATCAATACGATGTTTTAGGAATAGTTTTTTTTTTATTAATTTTTCTATGCTTGGCGCCTTTTGGAAACCAATTCCAACAATCAATTATTCCTGAACAACACGTTTTTTTTGAAAAACATTTTTCTAGAGATCACCCTGGCCAAAATTATCCAGAAGAAAACCCGACCCCATTAGATGTTTCTTTGGTTAAACAAAATGCTTTTAAAGAAGTTCTCTAGGATTTTGGCGGACAATTTTGAAAAAAACGCCTACTATAATTCATGAACACACTTGTTTTGGTTTAAAATCATTCTCATGGCAGTTACTGTCCATTTTCCCTTTCACTGGTGAACAGTGATTTCAATAGCCTATTGACCTGTCATGCGTACTCTGTCTTTAACGCATAGGCATGAGAAAACTCACGTCGTTGCGAGGAAAGGCTCATGGGATTTTCTTGGTAGAGCTCTAAGTGTAGAATATATTATCTCAATAACATATGTGAATTTTATTATGATAAACACATCAGAAAACTCCGAAAATGGTAATTTATAAAGAGTGGTAGTTTTTGGTCGTGTATAATGATAACTCTATGGCAAAATCACCAGTGGATTGCTGGGCAGATTCAAGAGAGCGCCATGGACCAACGGTTAGACCGATACTCTTCGTAGAAGCTGACAAACCAAGATAATCTATTTTCTATAGGTGTGTAATTTGGTTGACCATAGGTGCTGAAAAAAGATCCGAAACGCCCATTTCTAACAAGGCTTCTAACATGTGTAAAAAACAGGCCTACTCGCTAATGTTCATGCACACAGTGTGTGGGTAATCGCTCATCATAGCATGTCATTGATCATAGTGATTGGATGAAGAAGCCCTGTGAGTGGAATCATTTACATTACGATCAAACTTACTGAATGGATTCATTGTCACAATGATTTGGTTGGGTGGGCAAAGGGCGAGGCCCGTTTTACAGTGGACACTAACTGCCACGATGTAACGGTCACTTGGCCAAAATATCGCAGAACCTAACCCTACTAGATGGTATTTGTGGTAAACAATAAGCTTTTATTATATTTCTATGGTTTGGCGGGACCATGAAAAGCGGCCCCTGAGGTGACAAAATACGACACTGAAAATTCGTGCAACAAGTTGAAAGCGATTCCTTATGATGTCCTTGAACACATGAAAGTCGAAAATCAAAGTTGGCAAAATTATCGCGCAGGTGGACAAATGCTGCACTGACTACTACCTCGGTGGATGCTTGAATACGGTGTGTTCGTGGACAAGAGTGAACGTGGTGATCAAAATGCTGGATATAATTCACGCATTCTTTGCAGAAGTCTATCCGCACTATCTCGCTTTAAAGGTTGAAACTTGAACTTTCACCATTGAAAATGATGTGATTAGTGAGCCTGGTAAAATTGCGCATGCTTTTTAAAAAAAAGAGTAATTTTTCCAGTAAATTTTGGTGGCGAGTACAAACCGCTTCTTAAACTCAACTCTGCCGGGATGTCATCCCCTCTCATGGTGCACCCCTCTTTCTTTTGATCTTTCAGATGATGAGGTGGTAATTTCTCAGAAAAATCTTGATACCTCCAAGTCTCGGGGCATGATGTGTTCTTCCGGTGGTTCTTGAAATCTTGTGCCCATGCTTTTGCCCTACGTTGTACAACTTTAATACTTCTTCGGATAGGCAAAGTTCCAAAGCATGGAAAGTTGCCAATGTTGTTCCTGTGGTAAGGGGTTATTTACTTGAAAGCCTAAGATTATATGCCAGTATAGCAAGTTCCAAGTAGTCTATGTATGGTAATGGACAGCTTATAGTGTTCGTATCATGACTTATGTTGAGGTGTGAACAATATACTATCTGACAATCAATCCGGGTTTTCGTTGCGGGCGAAATTGTGCACAAATGCTCACAAAATATTTTCATTTCTTTCTGATTAATGACAGTCGTGAATGTTCTCTTGTTGATAACAATTTTCTTAGATTTTAGTTCAGCTTTGATACGGGTGATCATAATTTATTACTTGCTAAGCTTCATTCTCTGGGCATCGGGGATGTCTACTCCAGGATTCAAAACTTTCTCCGGGACGGAAACAAAGGGTTGGTATTCAAAGGGGCATTTTCTGAGCGGTCTTCTGGGGTACCACAATACTGTCCTTGTCAGTCTTCTGTTTCAAGCAGCTACTGGAGTTACTTTCACAAGGCTCGGCTGTTGATTACCCACGTTGGTAACGTATGTGATAGATTGATAAGGCTCACTGGTTTCCTAATTAGGAGCACTAGAATATATGTCACCTTTGCCCTGCTCAATCCAGTTATAAATCTCTTGTCAGAAGTATGTTCTTGTATTGTGCTAGTGCCAGGGGACGCACTTAGGAATCACTTAGATAGACTTGAGAAAATTCGCAAAGATAAAATCGATCCAATACTATCGGAAATCACAAATAATTGATACTAGACATCCTAGACCTCCTTATGCAGAGGCGGCTTTTGTGAGTTGGTTAGTGAGGATTCGAGGTGGTCTTTCGATATAAAAGTTCTTAATACATAGAGCCCCTTCTTATCTCGTCATTCCAGGAGTTTCTTTTGGTATTCAAGGCTGTACAAAGAATTGCTTTAGGGGAAGTAACTCGTCATCGTGCGTTACTGTCCATTTTCGCTATTCAATGTGCACACAGTGCATTCCATAGGCAATGACCTGTCATGCTCACTGTCGTGCTTGAAGCATAGGACATGAGAAACTACGTCGTGCAGAAAAGAGAAAAAAAGTGCTCAAGGGATTTTTTCGTAGAAGCTCAATTGAAGAATAGATTATCCTTTAATAACATATGTGAATTATTATGATAGAACCATTCAGGGAAAAATCCGAAAATGGTTTTAATTTATAAAGAGTGGCATTTCGGTAGGGTATAATGCTAACTCTATGGCAAAATCACCATGATTGCTGGGCAGATTCAAGAGGACCCATGGGACAACGGTTAACCTATACTCTAGTAGAAGCTGACAACAAGATAACGTTTATTCTTACAAGGTGATGCAAATTTGATTGACATACGGTGCTGCAAAGATCCGAAACGACCCATTTTTTTTTTTCTAACAGGCTTTCAACATGTGTAAAAACTGGTCTACTGACCAATGTGATTCCTACAGTGATTGGATGGTGCCCTGTGAAGTTGGAATCTTTTACACGAGGTCAAACTTATGTAACAATGATTTGGTTGGGTGGGCAAAAGGTCGAAGCCCGTTTACAGTGGACAACTAACTGCACTATGTTCTCTAATTCTCTGTTTGTTCAATCCTCGGCGATGGAATGAGATTCCCTCATCTTTGCATTTGGCTCAAAATGTAAGAATTTTCAGGTCTCGTAGTAAAGGTTTTTACTTGAACTTTCTACAATGGGAGTGTACATGGCAGCCAAAAAGTGTTTTTTAGTATGGCCCCTCTACGTTAAAGTTTGTATTGATATACGGCATATATGCTAATGGATACTGTTAATGTATTGTTATTCTATGTTCATAGTATGTTTTTCTTATGACCCTGCCATCAACGTATCGTTCGTCTTGGAAAAGTGGTGCACCTAGTATTGGGGATTCATCCGGCCATCACTTTCCAGGATACTTGTTTTCTATATTTTGTATTTGACTTTGTGATTAATCTGCATGTGCAGTGTATTGTGCATCATATTTCAAGTCACTCGATATATATTATATTATAATACCACGTCAATTATTAACATTAAGTTATTCCAATGGCAAAAAAGGTGACTGGTTCTCGATGACCAACTAGGAAGCAATCCGGATGTCCCATAGATGCCCAATGGTCGACAATAAGATCCTCTTAATTCGAATCCAGGCCCACATGTAGACCATCTTTTACTGAGAATGACAGTCTGGTGACGACCAGGACCCAGCTTGTTACAATTATGGAAGCAGCTGAAGTATGGTTAGGGAAGTTAGAGTAATCTGAACCCTTTGAAGTACCAACCAGACTTATACAGGGTGACACATTGGCCTCCTTCCTCTTTACCATCATTTTCGACTATCTTTTGAGGAATGCGTCTGGGTCTGAGTCGGGGAGTTGTGACTTGGACCCCAATCAAGACGATATCAAGCCAAATTACTAAATGACTTGGATCTTGTGATGATGTATGTCTTCATGAGGTCTTCTATTTCAACGGGCCCAGTTCTCACCTTAGGACTGCAGGATTACAGCAGCAGATGGGTGGTTATTTATAAGTGGACTAAAGGACCCAGAGTACCATGTCCATTTCAATTGTCGCCTCCCTTACAAGTATAGATGAAAACTCCATCAATCATTGACACACGTTCAAATGCATAAAAGTCCACCGGAGAGACTGAAATCGTTGTTGGAAAAGTTGAAAGTCTGAAAAGGTCTTGCAATACCAATTTCCAGTTAAGGTGTTTGACACAACTTGCTCACAGTTTGCTATTAGCTGTGAGTCATGGAGTGTTTCAAAGGACATGGAATAAAATCAGTCATTTCGCACCATCTCTACCGTATTTGCTGGAACATCAAAGAGAAAGAATATCGAATGTCACCATCTACAATCTGACAGGGACTGCATCCACTTGTTGAGAGAGAGAGCCAGAACTCGTCAACTGAAATCCTTAGGGTATTTACACCGCTTGCCTGATGTCGCGTATTAAAGGAATATGCACCGTATGTACCAACTCATGGCAGGAGAAAACTCGGAGGACAACGAGCAAGTTATTCAAATATGCCCCAGTGTCTAATGGTGGACATAGACAATATGCTAAGAAAATCTGTTAAAAAATGCCATGACTGCCGTGGGCGGACGGGGACTTATGGTCGCTGATCTGCATCGAATGCATGATGATGATGTATTGTGGCAACACGTCATGATTCTTGCTGTATTGACAGGTGCCCAGTACACTCTACTGGTAGATTGTAATTGAAAATATCAACGAGCTCAAATATCTAAAGTTGTAGAACCGCTTAACATATATATTACGTAATAAACGGTAATTGTTAAAATCAACATGCGCACTACCTGGGTTTTCATTTGTAGAAGAACTACTCCTGCAAATCGAGGTAGTCCTTTCAATAGACTTTGGAGCTACATCTTAATTGAGGTGTTACAATAATTTACATTGTAAGATGTGTAACATTCAGGATCGAAACTAATCAAAAAGGAAAGGAGTACAAAAGATGCGGACATAGTTTTGACTTATGATAGCAATTATTCACAAAATTGAACAAGTTCTGGATAGGAGTGGCATTTTTCATTGCAGGCCATAAGTCTTCTTGTTCACGGTTCAACCAGAGCAAGTTCGCCAAACCTTTCTGCAGAGAACTGCACTATTAGAGCGTTGCTAAAATGTTGCTTAATGTTTTTACTTTAAATCGTTTGTAGGATTATTTTATTCAACATATAAAGAAATTAAACCGTAAGAAAAAAAATGCAATACTTACCGTTGGCGAAACGTCAAACAATAGATGATTTAGGAAAACTAGTCTTGAGCGATTTACAAACATGTGCAAAACACTGCAAAAAATTGCGGAAAATATGTTGCTGAAAATTGCTTTTAGCATTATTGGCAGTAGTTATTGTTTAAACTGATGAAGAACGTAACATTTACTCAAAGTGCTAAAAAATGCGAAATTTACCATAGTTAAAAAGTTAGGATATTTTCTCTGTTATGAAATATATTGTGTTCAAATGTTTTACTTTGGCAAAACTGTTGTCTGATCGTTGGAGCAAAATCCAGTTGGCAACACTTATGCAAATGTAATTTCTAGGCAACTGTTGTCTAAAACTACCGATTCGAGATACACAATCGGCAACATTGACCATCATGGCAGCCATCGTGTAAGCTCGAGTAAAGCTAAAGTGTATTTTACATTATTAACAGCGTTAGCTTAGGTCTGTGCCAAGTTGTGCCTTTATAATTGAACGATTTGGGCAATTCGGTGTTGGTTTCAACAGGATGCTGTATCTGATTTAGCCTCAGTTCACAGGCCGTAACATAATCATGGCTGTATTTACAGTATATGTACTTGCCCGTGTACGAATGATGCAGCTGGCACCCCGGGACTGCAGCCTGTTGTTGGTATTTGCACGCATCATTCGTTACACCGTCTATTTTATATGTTTACATGCAATATATAGACACACAAGTCTCATCCTTGTTTGGCTTTTATTCACATTAAATGCACTATACTCACGTAGAACTTCGATTCAGGCATTCAAGACCGGGCCCCGCTCGGTGAGTACAATGAAAGCTTTGAGACACAGCTATACACTCTGTATTTTGTGTCTTATTTGAGAAAACCCTGTTGTCCTGTTGTATACAGTTAAGAAAACAATTCTACACAGTACCTGAATTAATAAGCTGTTGTTAAAAGAAAATGCTTAACACGTGAATGAAATTTAATCAACTGTTGGCAAAATAGGCAACTCAACAAATGGTAAAAATAACTATTATGTTGCGTAATATCAGGTGGTGTTGAGAAAATGTTACTTAATAACAGTACGATTGCATATTTATACACAACATGCATGTGAGTAACAAAATACCCAACATTATCGCAGTATAATCGCACGTGGTCTTGTATTGGACTGTTTGAATTTATGAAGTAGGCATATTGCGATATACCTTTCAAATGTTATGCATGACACAGTGAAAGCAAAAATAGAAAGAATCACATTAGAGAAACCGATTGTAAAAAAATACAAATAATAAGTAAAGGTAAAGCGTGGGTGTTTGATTGCAAGACTTCAAGCTTCATTAATAAATCTGCAGGCAATGTTGTCGTATGCTCTGTGAGTATATAACTATAAAGATTGTTTGAGCATATTAAACAAATACTGTTTGGTTAAAGGTTCTTGCTGATCATTATCATGCTATAAGCCTTCACTTCATACATTTCAAATCTTAAAATTAACACATATCGTGAAGTAGCCAACGGCGTATATGAACACTTATAATCGCATTACAATATATTTATGCAATTTTAGTAGTGATCACAGTTTTGTTATTTTCATTTTTTCATCTTTATAACTTACTGTAGCTCAAATTGTATAGATTGTTTAAGTATTCGCATTATGTCCTCCTGGGAGTCCTGTCTGGGTAGGGGACATCAAACCTGCAATGTTCCTCAAAACAGGGTATTCCATGTGGTTTTAAAGCCAGTATTTGTATGGTTTCAGCTTCTACACCGGCATCTGAGTACGTATTTGCAAGTTGTTCGAAAGGCAACGTCGCTAGGGCTTTACTACTGCTCCAACATTAATGTAAAACAGGTCGATGGCCCACACCAAATCTAGGCTTCACAGTTTTTGAGGTAATCGCAAATCCTAATTGAAATAAGACGCGGTTTTGTTGAAGGCTTCAGCTTGCCGTATCTCAATATTTCATATTGTATGAAACTGCCAAACATATCACAAGTTCACCAAATGCCCAAAGTCCCGAAATAGCGGAGTCCGCTACCTAACATCACCGTATTCCGTTTCACTGGTCTTGCCGTCACCCAAATAATGGTTAAGGTCCCAAAATAGGATGGGATTTTAAAGGTGTAATGCCAAAACCATCAATCCTTACCTCAGGGTTTCTGTCTGCAAAAACTTCCAATGTCATTCTATTTCTACAGATATGTTTTTACCACGATCAATCACTGCTACACGCGGGGCTAACACGCCGTAAACGTATTTGGAGTGTTCAATACATTATGATGAAATATCACATTCAGTGATTTGGAAGAGTTAGGAGTTATGTTTGGCAATAGTTGGTCGTTGTATTGTGTATTTAAGTAGAGTAATCCATTATAGTCCCGCGGTAGGCCTATATGACCTTGCAAAATAGTCTGACAAAATATTTTGTTGGTTTTCTGGCAACATTGACCTGCTGATTCCAGATCTTGATGATGCAATTTTGTCATCCTTGAGCATTTTGGAAGGGGCTAAATTAACACGGTAAAATTTGTAAATGTTTCACACGGCGTTAAAGTGGTGTATAAATATGTACATTTGGTTTTTAAGGATTAAAAAAAACAAATATAGTTTCATATGTCTACAACCTGTGTATGTTTTGCACGTCAGAGCCCAAAACTATTCAAGGTCATCATGGGGTACATATTTATATTGATCCGATTTGTTTCAAATTGGTATCAATTTTGTTCGTAAAGGAATTTTACAATAGAAAATATACATTTACTTATATAATCAGTTCAAAGATATCCACCAGAGATCTCCTATAGACCCTGAGGGCCTAAACCCGAAATTAATTATATCCTCAATGTCAAACAAATCACATAGCATATATTTTACATTTCAATACGCATTGAGAATTTGAGTCCATGTTGAGAGGGGATCTGTGCAATATAATATATTTACGCCATGGTGACCTTGAACTATTTTAAGCCTACTGTGTTGCAAAGAAATTGTCATAGATATAACAAGCAGTACCTTTTAATCCCGTATGATACGTTTACAAATTTCCCCCGTTAAATTACACCCACCCCCTTCATATCTCAAAATGTTAAAGGATGCAAATGTTGCATCAACACGATTTGGATAGAAACCTCAAAACATTCCTGCCAGCTCGTTTGCAAGAGTAATAGCAAGTGGTTCTACTGCTGGACTATTAAAACGGCACTGGCAACCTGTTCTCAAAAGATGAAATTTTCTTCAATTGGCTCTCAAATGATAGTCCTATAGGCCACTGGAAGAACAGAGATATAGATATATTTTACACATAAAAATAACATACCCCAAAACAGATAGGACATGATATGAGGATAAAGACATCCAGGTAATTTGTAGGTCAACGTTTAAGTTTTCCATACTTTAATTAATCCACAAAATGTTTAATACATGAATATTTTGACTCGTACTCATTGATATTAAAATACAAAGGTTATAGACCGGTCAAACAGTGTGCATAGCGTTTTTGGGGGGATAAACATCCATACGGAGGGCGTGTTCGTGTGTTACACGCCATTTTCGTCGTCGTCTACTGAATTTAACGTCGCCGGCGACTTTAAATTAAAAAATCGTTATGTTACCATAAGAAAGCTGATTTGTCTAATCATTTCGGGTGAGGGCTTTTTGTATATAAAAGTTTTACAATCATGCAAAAATATCGATTTGAAAAATCTTGAGGGCGCACTATTTTTTCAAATGTGCCAGTGTCAATCTTTAAGAGATGTAAATCTGGTGAGTTGCTCCACCAGATTTTAGAATAGTTAGATTATGACAACGTTTGGGGGATTGTCGTTTTAGGGACTGTTCATAAATACGTTTGTGGGAGGGGGGAATGTTTGATTCTTCTTAGGCTCGAAATTGTGGACCCCCTTCTTTTTAGGGTCTTATTTTCCCCTGAGCCTTTAGACAAAATAAAACCAGCAAATTGCAGAGGCATATAGAGAATCCGTATAGTTGGGTGAATGACCAGTACAGGCCGCCCCCCCCCAAATGTAACACTCGGTACACAGACATTTTTTGGTATTTGGTAATCCTATAAAGCCAAATAATTAAGCTTTTACAGACTGTCCCAAAAAAACATACAATCAGCCTTGGAGAGGCAGGAAGATGCAAGAGGGTGATTTTGTCATCAGTGAGGGAAACATTTTGTCTTTCCGTAAGATGCATAATAGCCATAAAAGAAACTAGATTAGAACGACAACCAAACTGTGATTCTGGAGGTGAATCAAATCGAGAGAAAACATTATTTCAGTCTCGCATAGGTCAGGCGCTCAAGAATTTTAGAAAACCTACCGGAGGAGACAGAAATGGTTCTATAATTAGAAAAATCCTGTCGATCGCCACTTTTAAAAATAGGAACAGCCCTTGCAATTGAGTTGATTCGGAAAATTCCAGAAGATAGTAATAGATTAAAAATATGTGCAAGTGGAGATGCAATTAAACATTTAGATTTTACAATTTCAGTTTACTATCATCATGCCCACAACTGCCTTAATTAACTTACAGTGGACGAACAAATCTGGCCACTTCCTAACAATCCGTAGGTGAAAAGAAGATGGGAACTGCAGGTGATAAGAAGTATTGTTAAAAAGTCATGAAAGGTATTTTTGGAATGTGGTATTTTACTTGCTAATGTGGGTCCAATGTTATTGAAGTACGAATTAAAATGATCAGCAATAGTTTGGGGATGTGATGTAGGAACATTATTGATATTAAACATAGTTGGAAAATTAGGTCTACACTGACGGCCAAGAATTGAATTTAAAATAGTCCATGTTTGTTTAGCGTCACCCTTGCAGCTCTCTAATTTATCTGTGTAAGATTTCTTTCTAGCAGTTCGAATAATGGAAGTCAACTTATTACGATAAGCATGGTAATTAATTTTATTGGTTTCGGTTGGGCAACCAATATATTTTTTATAAAGTTTCTCTTTACGAACAATTGAGTTTAGAACAGCTGATGTAATCCACGGTTTTCTGGGTATTCTACGGCAAGTAGTTTCAGAAGGGCGATTTGAATGTTGTATAACTCTGTAAACTTATTTATAAAGGCGTCGTAAGCAGGCTGACAAGCATTAATATCACTAAAAAACTCCAATCAACAAGAGTTAAATGATTATAAAAATGTTGAATATTACTTTTGGTAATCACACGAAATGATGTACGTTTTTGATGATAATTGTGCTACCCATTCCCTACTGTTTCCAAGATGCCAGGAAGGAACATTACGAAGAAACAAGCATTGAACAAATAACAATAAAGGAAAGGATGGTAGGTGTCTAAAGGCCTCAGTTTACTCTCAGCGAGGATGGTTTTATGAATCTACTACCTTCTGCTGAAATCTGGTGTAAGGCTGAGACAAAAAGACTGTTTGGATTAGAATTTCCCAATGCCGGATGTATTTTATTGGCAATTGTGACATTATAAATTTATAAATTATGTTATATCACTATTTTTTATTTTAATTTTCAATAGAGAATGGCTTTGTAGTTGATTTAAATAGAAATCTGTTGAATATCGGGATAGACAAAACTGGCGCCCAACGGGTTTTTTTCAAAACCCGTCTCAGTAATTGGCCATTACTCCTGAACCAGACCCCCAAATTATACCAACTAAAAATCGCATGAAAGCTGGAACATTGCTAAATAAGAATCAGTCAACTTTCAGTTGAGATTAGCTTAAGTTGTTGGCCAAAAAATAATCTTTGATTGTATAGTGTTTTTTTTTGGGGGGGGGCAGTCTGTATGTGCCGTTTATTTCATTGCAATGCGATATCGAGAACACAAGATATGCTTCGTCAAAAAAAGAGTGCAAATTCGGATTGGTCCGATTTGCATTGTTACATTTGAAAGATTGCGTGAAACATGATTTTGTAACATACTCAAAATTGAATTATTGATTTAGCTATTGATTGGCTATTGAACCTATTAAAGATATTGACAATCTCTTTTGAATTCATTATTGTCAATAAAGTGTGAACATTATCTTTATGATCAGCAATACATTGTATTTTTCAAAAAACATAATCAGTCAGTTCACTTTCATTAGCAGACTTAGCCCTATCAAATCGCTCAAAATTACACACACAGTGATATAACCAAACCAAATTAAACCAAACAATTGCCTAGAAAATCTATGATTCTGTAGATAAAATAAACAACAAAAACACGCAAGCAAACAAAAAGAAAGAGAACCTCTGATCTTATTCTTGTGTATGAGGCAGCAGCTAAATATGTTGTAAACGGTGGAGCCAGCTCACTGTTGATTGGTTGGGGTTTGAGAAGTCTATGTCCACCGGTGGACGAAAGGTAGGGCACTCATTGAGAATGGGATCTGCAGTCTGTAATGGAGAACCATATTGGCAGGCTGGCGATGGCCGCAGCTCCCATCGGTGCATATTGCTGTTGAAGTGACCGACTCCTGTGCGAATTCGGTTAAGGTGACCAATTCCTTGCGTGCAAGATTGCTACCAGGTGGCAGTTCTGTCATAGGTGTAATAGTGAGTTGATCTGGTCTTGAAGTATCTAGCCAGGCAGTATTCCAAGTCTGTAAGATGTTGAATGGGGAGCTGGAGAGTTAGCAGCGTGTCGACAGATAGGTCGACGAGAGCACAGTTTCTGTCTGCCGAGCTGGAGTGATTCGTTTTGAGAGTGTTATGCAGCCGGTGCTTGTTGTCCAGCAGAGCCTTATTCACTAGTTCGTGCGTGTGGTGTGCCTGAAAGCACTGGTAGAAACTCAAATGGAGTAGGACGGAGGCAACCAGCAATGGTTCTCAAGGTCTCGTTGAGTACTGTGTCCAGCTTCTTTGTGTGAGAGCTGTTGCACCATGCTCGGCGGCATATTTAGCAACGCTGTAGACCAGAGCCAAGGCGGTGGTCCGTAGAGTCGTTGGGCTGGCACCCCATGAGGATCCAGCAAGTCGGCACAGGAGGTTATTCCACGAAGATACCTTGCCGCATACGGACTCGAAGTGCTGCCGGTAAGTAAGCTGCCGGTCAAGCTTCACTCTCAGATAGGTTGGTGTAGATTGTATGGCAGAGGCGCCCCATTAAGGTTGATTTGAAGCTGGCGAAAAGGCCTCTTTGGTGTTGAGGTGGAAGGCAGTAGCGGTGGTCTTGGCTTCCTCAGCTTTAGTCTCCAGGTTTTGAGATATGCTGCAAGTAGGGTGATCTCTTTTTTGAAAGAGCGAATGTGATCCTTATCAATGTGCTCAGCAATTGAGTTGGCAGTCATTGGACGTTTCAGTGCTTTGTAAATTCTGCCGAAGAGGCGGTTTATAGTCTTTCAGGCCTTCCTGCTGGAGTGAGTGAAGTCGATTCCTTGGACCGTCTTCTCCCAGCGCTCAAGGCGTTTCCTGTCCAACCAGTTTGTCAGATCTAAAGCCTTGAATGACGCTTCTTCCCCGGATTCAGAATTCAGGAAATCATTGTAAAGAGTATCACATTCCTCATCCCAGAATGGGATATAACTGTGACGACAGCCACGTGGGGTGGTCTTCTTTGCTATATTAATAAAGAGTTTACACAGTGCTGTGTAAGAATTGTCCAGGTTGGAGGAGGTTGGGCGTGGGGAGGTTGGGCACTTCTGAATCAGGTTCTTAGATTGGTCCCAGTCTGCCTTGCGGAAGTTCCACCTTTCCACTGGCTTTGTTGGTACATGCTTAGCAAGGCTCTCCTGAGCGATCAGTGATGGTATGTGTTGGGACTTCGATACAGTACAGTGAACAGAGATGGTGTCCATGTTTGCAAAAGCAAGATCGGGATTTGTAGTTGTATTCCACCTTCGAGAGTAGAAACTGTCTGGTTGCTTGGGGTCGTGCAAAGGTTGTACGCCGGATTTGGAAGCCCAGTCCTCTAGGGTAGCTCCGTCAGGGTTGGTATTCCTGTAACCCCAGGTAATGCTATGACTGTTAAAGTCACCAGCGTAAATGCAAAGTGCACCATAAGTGGGTAGAGCGTCTGTTTGAAGCCGATGGTTAGGTGGTTTGTAGACATTGGTCAATCAATCAATCAATTTATTTCCATCTCCAAATCAATATATACATGTAAATATAAGTAGGTACAAAATCTATTACAAAAGAAAAATAAGGATGTGAAGGAGATGTGGATACCACATAAACGCAGAGCGTGATTAGTTGTGGTAACCAAAAAAAAAAGGTTTCAAGAGAAACAAAGTCAGAACATAATACAAATATACATAGCCATCCCAGAACGTGAAACCCCTCCCTGAAACCAAATCACTATCATAACCCACCCATTCCCCCTACACAAATAAAGACATACAAACAGGATTACATTAACAACATACTAGTATTACATAATCCATATACGCGATAGACAAAAGACGAAATGCCATATTGAAGAAGCAAATGGACAAATCGGTTGAGAAAAAGTTGATTTGTAAAAAGCCTGCTGATGTAAAATATGAAAAGTAGGAGGGAAATATTTAATGATGATTAATAATATGAGCTTTCAGTGCGGTTTTGAACTTGAATATAGAAGAACATATTTTTAGGGAAGGGTTTAGTGAGTTCCAGAGTAAGGCACCTTGTGATTGAATAGTGTTTCTGGCAAGTAGAGTATTTGTAGGCTTTACATAAAGGTCATTAGAGTGTCGAGTATCATGTGAATGTATGTTTTTGTTCACAATGAAGTAATTGTCATAAACATCTTTGGGTAACAAACCGTGACTATATTTAAACATAAGATTAAAAGATGATATTTGTAAATATCGTGAATTTTAAGGGTGTCAAGGGTAATAAATAGAGGGTCGGTATGAGCTAACCACAGGGAGTTGGTACAGGTTCTAATAACGCGTTTTTGCATAAGAAACAGCGTATCTAGATGAGTGTTGTTTTTGTCTGCCCATATTATGGCACAATAGCTGAGATAGGGAAGAACAAATGTATTATAAATGGTGCGGAGTGAGTTTTGTGGGATATAAGGGCGGATTTTACGAATGATACCATTGTATTTAGAGATTATTTTACAGACATGGGTAGTATGGGAGTTCCAGCTAAGATCATCATCAATTAATATGCCTAAAAACTTAGTAGTGTGGACGAGGTTTAATTCTTTATTATCAATTTTGATTTTTATTTGTTTATCTATTTTTTTACTGTATTTGTTTCTGAAAATCATGTAATTAGTTTTTTTTAATATTTAAAGAGAGTTTATTTAGTTTAAACCAATTAGATATAGTTGCTAATTCAGAGTTAATTGTAGATTCAAGACCTAATACATTTTCATGGGAAAAGAGTATGTTGGTATCATCGGCAAAAATAATGAATTGAGACGTTTGTGAGCATAAGGGGAGATCATTTATTTATTTATAAACATGAACACCTGCGAATTGGGTCGTTGCCCATTCCAGGGTGGAGTCTGCAGGAGAGGTTGCAATTTGTTTCTATTTGGCTGAGTTACTAGCAAAGGTGGCAATCCCATGGGTAGCGCTCTCGGTGTGTGCAGCTAGAGTGTAGCCGCAAATGTTCAGAATGGAACTGCCAGTAGCGTGTGTCTCTTGGAGGAGAATCGCAGTGACTTCATGCGTTTGTGTTAGGTGTTCGATGATGTTGACCAGGACAGCTTGGGACAATCAGGGGTTACCACCCTTCTCGAAACTGAATGTAATATGCATATACAGGTATGGCTCTCTTTACATGGGACCGACGGCTTAACGTCCCCTCCGAATGGCGGGATATCCTCGTGGTTCATTTTCCCAGGTCCAAATGAACCACGTGGAGAGCGGAACTCTTGTTTTAATCAATAGTTCGTATACAAATTAAATGCAAAATTTAGTACCCGATTTAACCACAGCTAGTGGCCCTACCGGGGTTTTAACCGGGGACCTCCTGCACCAAAGGCGTATATCCTAACCAGTGGGCCACGCTCTCCCAATGGCAAGAACCCAAGCCAACATTTCTCTTGTTACAAGAACAGTTATGGTAGATCTATCGATGAGCGTTTGGTAAAACACGGTGAGGGGAATCAATATCCGATTACACTCGCCTTTCCATGGTGGGATATTATAAAGAGGCGTCTGATTACTCCTTTGCTGTCGCTGCTGCTCGCATATGGAATACATAGATAAAAACACGGCAAGATTTATCTGTTTTCCTTTTAAGATGGAAAGAAACGGTGTTATGAAGCCAAGTGTATTTATGTTAGATCATGCATTTCAAGCGCTTTAAGGCAAAAATCAGACCAAGTTGATTTTGCCCTCTCATATTTGATGTGCATATTTTTGTACGTATCGGATTGGAATGAAATGTTTTATAGTGTACTTATGTCATGAAATCAAGATGAGTGGGCATTTCAGGTAGATTCTTGCAAACCATGATTTTTTTCACAAAGTACATCATAAAATTATCAAAAAACAATGTTGGCATTTTTTCGGCCGCCATCTTGGTATATTGGCGGTCATTTTTCAAAATAAATATATGTAAAATAAATTTACATATATCTCGGCCTCTGAAGCTCGTAGGAGCATAATTCTGGTGTCTCTACCCATGTTTTAGGGGTCAAGGAATTCATATTTGATGTTTGTTTAATAATTTCATGTCCTTATCCACTCTAAAATCCAAGATGGCTGCCAAATTTGCCACTAATACAATATGTTGCTATTTTCTAGCTTCAAAAGCATGTATGAAGACAATCCTTGAGTAAAGGGGTCGCACTGTATTCACGAAATTACCCAGCAATGTTTCAATATTGTATGGTGACTGAGTGGTATATTTGAGTAAAGATGATGGGTAAATGAGGTTACCAATCCCCTGTTGGAAGCACTACAGAGATGAAGCCGTATTGATTTTGTGTACATTAAATATCATGATATGGGCCGTTTGTCCTTAACATGTATAAAATATTAGGAAATCGAATTGATATAGAATTTGTGGAAGCTAGTACTAACAAAGAGTAACGCATACGTGGAGATGAGTTTTTTCAGATGATTCGCTATGCAAGATCATTACTTTATGAAAGAAAACGTAAGATGGTTTCTACCCTTGTGGCAGGTCATTGTTCAATTGTATTGAATGATATTCGCTGCAGTGAATATATTTTCTACCAAAACTGCATAAGAAACCAACAGGAAACAATAAATTTGAAGCGCAGCCGATTGTGAGTACCCTACAAGTATACCTATAACCTAAGACTTCTGTCTCTGGTATACGCAGCAGAAACAGTTTTTGCTTTGCTAGAACTCATTACAAACAAAGCATTACCCTATCCATCACCATGGGAAGCTCATGCGCCCGATCAGTAGCACTTACAAAGAATGTTTTGGACAAATATCAAAGATCATCGCTTTCAATAGATTCCTAGACGATATCATTCTTGAAAAACCTATAGAACAAGACATCAAAATCCTAAATCAGCTACACCCAAACCTCGAATTCACGACAGAAATGTCAAAATGCCTTATTCCTCACAGGTTCCCAAAGATCTGGAGTAAAGTACATGGTGTGGAAATCCTAAAGCCTGTGAACGATCAATCTAATCCCAAGAGCTATTGACCAATATGATGCCAATATCACTCCTCAGCCATACCTACAAGCTCTTTCAACGTCTGCTGTTCAATCGTATCTAACCTGTGATAGACGAACAAATTAAGCAAGAACAAGCAGGTTTCCAGCCAGGCAAATCAACAACAAGCCAAACTCAACACATCGAAGATGGTTTCAAGAAGGTTTGGGTTACCGGAGTCATGTTCGTCGACCAGTAGCTTATGACACGGTTAATCACAGATGCCTACTTCATAAGATCTTGGAGCTCACCAAGGCCATCTGCTTGACTGAGCTCGTCAAAGGATCGCTTGCAAACAGGATGTTCTTTGTTCAGCTAGAAGCAAAGAAGAACCGTTGGCAATGGACTACCCCAAGGGAGTGTCTTCGCTCCCCTCCTGTTTAACATCTATACAAATGACAACTCAAGAGTACAGGAACTTGTCGTTTTATATATGCAGACGATCTCGGAATCAGTGCGCAAGATGCAGACTGTTGAAAAGAGGCTCTCCAAAGCTTTGGATGAACCCACTCCTCATTATGAGGAAAACCACCTACCTGGAAATCCACCCAAGACACACTATTTGAATCTTAAGTCTTTAGTAAGTTTTTGTCATTTGGAATTTAGAGACAAATAAGACAAAGAGTAAAGTATGTTCACGCAATAATATCTTGAACAAATTCACTGGTACAAGATGGGGTGCTCGCCCACATTTTCTAAGATAGAAGGCGCTGGCCCTGTGCTACTCATATACAGACTATGCCTGCTCTGCATGGGAAAGATCAACCCATGCCAAGAAGCTTGACCCAGCTTTACATGCCTCTTGCCGGCTTATAACAGGATGTCTTCGCTAAACATTAACAGAGAACCTATACATCCTAGCAGGAATTGCTCCACCATACATCCGTCAAAGTGTATCGAGCATGCAAGAACGTATCACGTATCTAATGTGAAGCACCCTATGTCCGGCAGACACCTGCTGCTATAACCGCCTTAAATCCAGAAGCCGCCTCTTAAAGAGACACTGGCACATTTAGTGCGCCCTCAAGATTTTCCAAAATCGATATTTTTGAATGGTTGTAAGGCTTTTATATACAAAAGCCTTCACCCGAAATGATTAAGACCAAATCAGCTTCCTTATGAGTAAACAGAACGATTTTATAATTTAACGTCGCCGGCGACGTTAAATTCAGCAGACGACGAAAATGGCGTTTAACCCAAGAACACGCACGCCGCATGCCGCATGCATGTTTCCCACGCTATGCACAGTGTTTGATCGGTCTATAACCTTTGTGGTTTTAATATCAGTGAGTACGAGTCAAAAATATTCATGTAATATACACATTTGTTGATTAAAGTTATGGAAAACTTAAAATTTGGCCTACAAATTACCTGGATATCTTTATCCTCATATCAATGTCCCTATCTGTTTTGTGGTATGTTATTTTTATGTCTAAAATATATTTCTGTTCTTCCAATGGCCTAGACTATCATTTGAGAGCAAATTGAAGAAATTTCATATGTTGTAAAAACGTTCCAGTGCCGCTTTAAGGAATTTAAGAGAGCTGTCTTGAGGAAAGGAGGACTTGCTGTCAAACAAGTAATGCCTATTGGAATTGAACGCCTCATAGCCTGAATGACGATGTCCGAACAGAGAGAGAACCGGGCACAAACAAACCTACTGTGTTGAAGCCTGTATAAAAGATTTATTGCTAGTCACCGACGCCACTTCACGCTCGATCAAGCCACGGCTGACTGACCTAAGTTAAAATGAACCGCGTTGCAGTATACACACAACCGAATGCAGTAAATCTCTGTGTGTACATTGTCCGTGTCATGCAAACCACGCTTGACCGCGCCGCAACTGGCCCTTCTGAGTCCTCGCATATAATTATGACAGCAATCAATACTCCCATTGCATATCCCAATTCAAATTTGGTTCCACTGCCGGAAAATAGCCATACATATTTGCAATGTCAGCTTAGTAAATGTTCATGTCACCTTTGCATAGATGAGACAGTGTGTTCACCGACACAAAATAGTACATCTCACTAGTCACATTATATCGCGCATAACAAACGATTATTTAGGAGTACTTTTTCAACCCCCAATTTCTGGGATTGACTAATGGCGCAACTTTACTAACACAAAAACAACACTAACATTCCCCAACGGAAAGTCTGATTTTAATTCTGTTTTCAGCTTCCAATAGCCTAGATTATTACGGATTTTCACATTACCATTGCGCATATAATTTTGACCACCTGAGGTCTAAGAAGTCTCTTGAACGTCATGAACACACATTGCAGAATTTCCGAAATCTCCAAAGCTGTATCACAAATATGACGTCACCATTCAGTAATGAGAGTAATGAGCGGCGCTCTTCATTTGTAATTGTTACGAAGAAGTTTGTTCGTGCCGGAATCGGCCGATCTAAGGTTTGCATGTAAAACAACACCAAAGACATTGAAAATCTCTTGGTCTGCCCACCGTTGGAGCAACCATGCACAGACTAGGACCTTGCCAAATTCAACAAAACAGCCAGACTTTGTAGTTGTCTCTGGCTGAGTATATTTGAGTACTTTGTTTAGACTCGATAAGAGGAAGATATAAGGTTGTAAACCCAAAATAAGGCTCATTGTATTAGGTTACAATGGGTTAACAGCATTATCCTAGGTTTAGATTTGTTATCTGGGGTTTGACTTTGTAAACCGTCAGATAACGCTCCTTATCCTGGGTTTACAGCTTTATATGAGGTTTACTTTTGTTATCTAGGATTTAGGGTTGTAAAGCCAAGATATAACGCACTCTATGTTTGTTATCTGTGGTTTGATCTGCTATACCTAGATATAAAGGAGCCTTATCTTGGGTTAACAAAGCCAAACCCCCATAGGAATCTTAAGCCCAGGATAAGACGTTGTTATCCTAGTTGTATGCTCATTATCTAGTGATAAGGTGAAAATGAGACACTTATTACTTCCATAGATGCTACACAAATAGAGAGAACAAAGTTGACTGCACTGAAATCTGCATGTGTGAAGCCAACCCTGAAAAGTGCAACACCATCAAACAAGTAATACACGACTGATTCAGAATTCAGAATTCGGCCAACAACATGTTGTAGGGGGTATAGTTTTGATGACAGTGTTTTTGATACAGGCGTATACTAATACTGCTTGGGATAACTTCTACAGTTTTTTCATGGAATCCATGTCTGAGTGTATTCCCCAAAAGTCTGTCCGTTGCAAGACAAAAGACCCACCATGGCTCAACTCTGAGCTCAGGTATGAAATTAAGAAAAAACATGCACTGTTCAACAAATGGAAAAAAACTCTGAAAACTGATATTTATCTCAAATATAAAGCTGCCAGGAATGCTCTATCAAACCATTTGAAATTTGCCAAGCAAACCTTTTTTGCCAGCCTCTTGAATAACGATTCTCCCACCAAATCCTTATGGGGCTATGTCAAGTCGCGGTCCGGCCAATCCTCCATTCCTGATACCATCAATTACAAGGTAAAATGTGCCTCTTCACCTATCGAGATCGCCAATTCATTCAGTCAGTTTTTCTCGAGTGTTTCAACCGTGATGTGCCCCCAACTTTTTGATCCAAACTATAAACAGTACTCTACTCTTCTCATTCAGATGTAGTCCGCGAGAGATCGTGAAGCTTATTCGCAAGCTAAATAACAAATCAGCTGCAGGTTTGTGGATGCATAACAGTTAAGCATGACTAAGAATTGATTGCCGTTACTGGTTCATCCTTCTGTGTAAGATCTTTATCTTGCCATCTCACTACTGGTGTTACACCCAGTGCATGGAAGCTTTCTAGGGTCATTCCGATCTTCAAGTTGGTGATGGCACTCTGTTTCCATCTACCGTCCCATATCATTGCAACCAATTGTCTGCAAGATTTTGGAGGGTTATCCACAAGCACATCCTTTCTCATCTTAATCGCAACAAAGTTCTAACCAAACATCAATTTGGCTTTCTTCCGAAGTCGTCCACTGACGTGCCCTCCTCACGGCCCCTAATGATTGGTATGAGGCATCTTGAAAGTCGGAAAAGTGTGGCGGAGCCTTAGTCGACCTAAGTAAGGCCTTTGCCAAGTCCCCCTGGCCCTCTTTTGAGTAACTCCATTTGCTGGGATCACTGGTTCCCTTTTTGCGGTGGACTAAGGTCCACCTTTCCGGCCGTACAAGTCTGTTTCTGTTCATGGGCATTCTTGATCCTGCCCTGTTCTGTCTGGGTTCCCCAGGGATCTGTCTTGCGGGCCACTACTCTGTTCTATCTATATAAAAGATCTTTCTAATTCTCTTTTCTTCAAAACAGTCCTTGGTTCTGTATGTGATGACACCAACCCTATACAAACCCTCAGCCAATGACAGTATATCACCAAGCTTTCAAGCAGACATTGTACTATACATAAACTGGTTACCAAAACAATCTCACTGCCATGACAGCAAGGACCAACTCATGGTCATTGCCACCAAGAAAAACCCTTTCCCAAAGTCTGTCTCAGAATGAATAACCAAGTCATTGAAAGAGTTCCTCTGTCAAATTTCCTTGGTATTCACTCTCTGAAAATTTATCCTGGAATGTGCACGTGGGAATAGATCTGCAAGAAAGCCAAGAAGAACCATATGCTGTTCCATAGGCTGTAACAACGCCTCCCCTACCACACGCCGTTTTCTGTACCTTGACGTGGTTCAACCCCATCCTGAGGACGGCAGTATCACTGGATCCTGGAAACATCACGCTAACCAAAGGTTGGAATCTACTCAGAGATTGCCTGCAGAGTCATTCTCCAGTCTGGAATCTCTCCCATGAGGATCTCCTCCATGCTTCCAATCTTCCTCCCTTATCGAAGCGCCGTGGACGTTGCTGCATGTGCCACTCTACTTAAGATTCTAACCACCTTTGTCTTCTCCTAATCCCTTCAAGCGCACCCTAGACCTAACCCTCGCCACTCTCAATAGCCTCGTCTTGATCACCCTTCGGCAGGCTCTCGCCCTTTCCAAAAGGTCTTTTTATGATTTGCTCCCACATTATGGAACTCCCTGCCCGAGGATGTTGTTAAGTGCACCTCCCTAAAAGCTTAAGGACGCTGTAGCCTCCACATCATGTAGCTATAGGTTTTTCTTAGTTTTTTTTTTTTTTTTTTTTTTTTTTATTTTCTCATTCGTCTGGTCCCTTTATTTGCTTTTCCATCCGCCATTCCTTTTCACTTTTGGTTTTAGGGCTGCCTTCTTATTTTTGTGTGTTTTTTATGGGAATCCCTTTTTAATTAGTGTGTCACTTTGCGCTGTCCGGGCTGTAGGTGTAGCCAATTGTTATAAATAAACTAGTTATCAAAGACACCGAGATACGCACATTGATATGGTGGTGGCAATATACTGGGTTTATAAATTGTGACCCCCCATCTTGGATCGTTAGAATAACGAGACATCTAAAATATTTTTGGATCTGTTCAGAAAAAATTGGAAGCTCAAACTTATAGTGGAATATTGATGAAAGATACAGTGAGTTTATTTCGACAGCCCATCTTGGATTCTGTTGTAAGCAAAGTCGGTGAACTGTAGACGTGCACAAATCGAATTCTATGACCTCAAAAACCTACGCCAAAGAAACAACAAACATCTTTATTCATTTGCCTTCTTTGAATCCGAAATAGAGCTTATTTTGTGTTATAGAGGACATTTTGGCGGCCATCTTGGATTTGTGGTGAATGAAGACATCGCAATATTAAACCAACCATCAAATTGAATCATTGACCGTATTTAAAACATGGGTATGGAACCAGAATTATGACTCCACGGCTTTCCTTGGCGAGATTATAGGGCAAAAATTATGAAAGGCGGCCCATTTTGAAAAATGTCTGCCAAATGACCAAAGAGGCGTCGAAAAAAATGCCAAACATTGTTTTTTATAATTTCATGATTTATGTAATCATTGCAAAAACTATTGGTTGCAAGGAAGCTACAGGAAATGCCACTCATATATACACAAACATAATACTATTATGGCGTCGAAGGGATACCAAACAAAGATTGGTGGATACTTTCCTTTTTATAGAATGCTTTTGTCTAGAGTTGCTAAAATTTTTGGGGACAGCCTAAATATAAAAAAAAAATGGCACATTGCGGCATGGAGAGTGTCCTAAGCGGGCACATAGGCAGGTGTTGCTCTCTTATCGCGCAAAACGCGGAACCCTGTCTCAATATTGTACTGATTACGTTATTCCTGTTCTTCGCAAAAAATTCTTTATTCGTTTAACCCTCGTCTACTGAGCCATCGCTCTACCTGAGAATAGCAAATATGAATTATGAAGGGGCCATTTTGAAAAATTGGGGCAAAACATTATTTTATGTAATAAAATTAAAAAATGCCCCCCCCCAACATTGTTTAATAATTTTCATGATGTTAATCATTGCAAAAACATGTTTGAAAGAATCTACAGGAAATGCCACTAAATTACACAAGTACAATAATAATTATTGGCTTCGAAGGGATACCAAACACAAGATTGGTGGATACTTTCCTTTTTATCAGAATGCCTTTTGTCTCGGGTGCTAACATTTGTGGACGCCTGTTAATATAAACAAAATGGACTACATTCGGTCATGCGAGACGTGTAAGCGGCAAATAGGCCAGTGTGGTCTCTTCTCGCGCAAAACGCGGAAAACCATGTCATATTGTAATGATTAAGTTATTCCGTTCCTTGCAAAACTTTTTCGTGCTGTTAACCCTACGTTACCTGAAGCCATTTTTTGTTAACAAAACTCCCGAGGGGGGGGGGTGGTTACCACCCCCTGTGGTTTTCGTGACTGAACCACCGATCATGTAAAATTTGGTACCCAAAAGGATTAGCTTAGAGTGTTTCTCTTTCAATGGTACAAAATAAGTACGAAATACCACATTATGACGTCACCAGGACGTCATATGTTGAGGAGGAAAAGTGCCAAAAAATTACTGATATAGGGTGGAAATTTATATTTCGCAATTGTAGCGACCCAAACACCCTATTATAGCTCTAAAATGATGTTTGTCATTATTATAAAATAATCATTTCCCATCAAGTAAGTAGAGTCAAAAACCACATGAAAATCTGATTTTCCTAACCTTTTTGGCGAAAAAATTGACATTTTCACTGTGTCTATGGAGAAGAATGCAGTTTTGTGGACTCGCGAAACTTTATGGACGTCATTGTGAGTAATGCTAGGGTCATGTTTGGGTTACTTTTTTGGATCAATGGAAAGAGGAGGACCATAGCTATATTGGTACCAAGTTAAAGTGTCTGTTCATGTTTTGTTTCATGGTGGTGTTAGGCTGTTGGTACTTTCTTCCGGAGGGGGGTTGGTACCACCCCCCTATCGATCACTTTGGGATCACCATGTTCTTTACCTATACCGGTGGATGTTTGTTTTTGGATTAAAAGGAGCGGAAATGTCAATTGACAATACATTAAATAATTTGGCACCAAAAAAAGGGGGTTTTGGCAATCCGGGGAAAAAAAAAAGGGAAAAAAACATGAAGGGGGGGGTTAAACCACCCCCCACCCTTAACGGGGTTTAAAGGTGGCGTGCTCGATCGTCTTTGGACCCTGATCTACCCATTAGTAGTAGGATTTTGATTATCAGATTAAAGGCAAGTATTTTTCTTCATTGTCGTCTGAAATTTTGCCTCGAACCCCATTTCATTCTGAGGATAATACAAAAAAACTTCCGGTTTAATGGTTAAACCATTCATATTGTACAATTTGTACTATGGCTTATTGTTTCTACCATCAAACCGCACATTTGTTTCCCCGGTACTTGATGGGGCATGTGAAAGTGCCAGGCTCTCATATTAAGTAGAGAACACAATAGATATAATTTGGAACAAAACCCCTTTAAATAGATACAAGGGCTAGCCTTCTAAAGATCTAGCGACATTCATATAACGTCTTTGGATCTTGTGATGCACATCTACTTAACAGGCCAAATAAACCAATCATTGAGGCAACACCATCAACAAATACAAAGAAATCGAAATATATACTGTTTAATGGTTTTTAACTTTATTTACCCATTTTAGAAGGTGATCAACAAAATTAAAAATCATGGTATTGGGACTATATTGTTACACAAATAGCATGTGACTAGACTCCGAAATAAAATGCTTACAACAAAAACGGACTTAGTTGGACTGGAAACGTATTTGTGTAATACAAATGTTACTGGCTGTACACATAATAACGATGCTACATAGGTACACAAAACAACTGGTCTTCTCAATTACATTACTTATGAGAGGTTTAATTACTCTAACTCGCAATAAAGCAGATGCCTTTTTGTATATGCAAGACACATTTTCGTATCAGTGTGTGCATGAAAATATAACAGAACATACCTTAAGGGGGGGTATGGGGTCTGACTTTGGTAAAAAATTGTTCCATTGACGAAAATGAGATAATGCAATGGCGTAATTGTGTAGACTGTAATCTACAAAATGCTTTTTATTCCATCGCAATCGGCGACATTCGGTTCCCGAGATATGGCTGATCAAAGTGAAGCAGTGTACTCGAAATTTGCCAAAAACGCATAGTCTCCTATACTTTATCATGTAAAAAATTTAAATGGGTTATATTTAAGATATTTTAAAAGATATTATTTATACGCCATTTAATGCATTTATTTTGGCTAAGTCGAAGTAAATAAATACTCATATTATTTTGTCCATAATTTAAAGTAATTAAATGTACTGGGTAAGTGATTTTTTATGTATTTTATTGTTTTCTCACCCAGCGATATTTAAGAAAATTATTTTAAAAATTAATTACAGGACAATGGATGCACCGATTTCGATGATTCTTTCATTAATAATTGTGATAATTCAGTATAAAATGAAATTTAAAAAAAAAAAATCCATAAAAGCGCCCTCAATGTTGTCTAAATGTTTCGAGGTCTATAACTCGTTTCGTTAAAATACGCAAACGACCAAAACGAAAACGAACGTAACTAGAGAACGCTACATGCTATGCACATGAAATTTGGCACACATATTCAGCACATATAGGCCGAGTGAACCATGAAGCCCGATTTTCAAAATTGTGTTCCAAATTCAAATTACGCCATGAAATTATGTGATTGGTTGATTTCCGGTTGCCATGGCAACGGTATCAAAAATCTGGCTTCATGGTTCACTGCGTATTTACCCCCTGCACATGCCACCCAAGTTTCGTCCCAGTAGCTTGTTTAGTTATTTAGTTACGTTCGTTCTAGTGTTTAGCCAATCAGAGGCCTTACGTGGTTACCATGGCAACCAGGGCAAAAATTGACATGAATTTAAAAACTTTGTGACATGGGCTACAATATGATGTATAACATGTATATACCACTATTTAGGAAAATTAGGAAAAATCACTTCAAAGTTCACTGCTTCAGACCCCATACCCCTCCCTTAAACTAGATCTCTTTTAATTCAACTTAAAATTAAGCTTATTTTAAAGTAATGGTTGTGTGACTACATTAAGCAATGCTGACCGTATTTTCACTCAAGTACGTATGATATCATCTGTATCTCAAAAATCACTTTCAAAAGCGTGGGTCGTCCATGTAAAAAAGGTCCCGATTGATATGTGGCTTTGTTTTGGTTAAAACTCAATTCAGGACAATTTGGATGTATCATTGCCTCGAAGGGGCATTGTGATGGCAGGACGAAACGTTGGTAGTGTAATGCTCAAAACACCAGTCAAGCTTGTCCCTTTCATTTCTGCATTGAAATACAGCTTGTGTTATGCTTCTTCCCAATTTGAAACACACATTATCCAGGAACGGGAAGAAAAAGTACATCGATGGAGAAAACCAGACCAGTCGTAACAAGTATCTGTTTTAAAATTTGGACAAAAAAACAAACAATCCTACCAATAATTGTCTGAATTTGAATAATCTTTAATAAAAAATCACCAATATTTAGGATGTAATATCCACTGAAAATTGGTGCAAAACGAAGGTTGAAAATTTAAATAAAAAATGATCATTATCATCACATTAACAGTTTGAGGCTAGGGAAATGGTAGAATGGATTTTGCTCTACCATGAAAAAAAGAAGTATGGGACATATTTTAGCTTAGATTACTTCAAAATATATACAGATTTAAAAAAGAAAAAAAGTATAGTTCAGTATACCCAAAGGACGGGCCTCTGAGGAATGATCACAAAAAGAAAACCTGTGACATTATATCACCATTATATTTGTAAAACATTGGTTTTATTTTAAAATTTAAATTAAGATAATGTACTTTTTATAACGTAATTTTATGAAATTGTCCATACTTCCTGTTGTCGTGATGGGGCAGTATGTATCTCTAGTGATTTATGTCCCCATATTATGTGCTTGATAAAAGAGATGTAATACTAAGCAAATCTTGTTTTGTTCATATATTTGTAAACAGTTCATAGTGTGTTAAGACAATAGCATAATGTTGACCACGTTGAAAACCATCCGCCTATCACGGCTATGTCTGTAACTAAGGCTTTAAGGTTTGCAACAGAACATTTCCTAGTATAATTGGAAAATACAAACACATCACTGGCTAATCATTGGAGTGCTACAACTGTCAAATATTTCCTGAGCTGACCGTACCGGGCACTTGAAATGTGTTAAGTTTACCATTCTTTTATCTTGTTGACTCGTGACCAGCATCATGGTCAATTAGCCTATCGAATGGTCAGCAGCAACTTTTTTTTATAATGAAAGCAAACATTTACATTTAATCGTATAATTTTAATCTTACCATGTTCCATTCTGTACATTTGTGTTGTGAGCCTTAGAAGAGCCGCATTTATGGTCTTATACTCATTATTAACATTGTGTCTGTGGCATGCTCCAGGATTACAAACTATTGAAAATTGCTCCATTTGGTCGAAAAGTGAGATGCGCATGCGTGACTATAATTTGAGTAGTAATTGATTATGCTTTAAGGGAGACTGCTTGTAGGACACATTTTCTTGATTAGATTATAGGCATTAATAGAGAATTATAGAATACCTTGTCACTATAAAAAGACCACTTGAGCACAAGCACAGCTCGTCTTAAAATTCTTCATTCTTTTTTTTTTTCATGGAAGTTCAAACGATCATTATATTTATTGTTTTAATCATATCTCTATCTATAAGGTGCGACGGACGTAAAGTGACGCATGCGCACTATAGGTTTGGTCCGGACAGCCTGCTTTGGCATTAGAGAATGCCGTCTATTCTGAAAACTTAACAATTACAAAGATCAACGTACTGCATAGAAACCATGTGAGCCACCGTGTTGGGTTACATTTAATTTGGTTATCTTTTTAATGGTGTGATTGAGTATGCAACTTCACCATCATTTTCTTTTGATTATACGTCTCATTGTGTCTGAGGTACTTTTGACTTCAATTAACAATAAAATCACAATACTCATGATGTAAACCACACCACAGCTATCCACTCTATTATAGTATCTATAAAATGCATACGTCAAACCCTCGCATCCAATACATCAAACAACACCTTACACCTCTCAACTTTTACACATTTTATACAAACACACCAAATCCCCAATCACTCATACATGCACATAACCTATTGACACTTAATTACATTATGTATAATGACAGAAGCGCATAACGCACATTATCGTATTGTGATCCGAATGCCACTGATGGCGCCACATTCTTCATTCACAAAACATCTATGTCATCGATATCTAAACTCCGACCCACTAAACTCTTAGACCACTCGCGCACCCACACAGTAACCACTCTACGCAGTGTCCCCTACCCAAGATCTACCAACAGCTCTCATCTCACATGACCCATATTCCTCGATCTCTTACAGGCACACAATCGAAGCACAAATCCATCCCGCGTATATACATCACTTACACAATAGCACACCCCAACAAACTCACACCCATCCCAGCACACACACACATACACACACACGCGCGCGCCACCATATACACTTACATAACCCCATGCAAACAACATATACGAGCACACACACACACACACATACACACGCACACACGCACACGCTACACGCAACCCACACACAGTCAGTTTATACTTCCGAGGACGTCAAATGGGCAACGCTGAATAAGGACAAGGGGTGTTGTTTCAAAGAATGTCGTTTGTGTTTGGTCCCCGGAAGTATATAGTGTACAGGAACACCCTCACACATTCCACACATTACTGTACATGATCAAATCGATATCATCCCACTGAAGAAAAAAAACAATGCTTGCACATTGGTATCTTATACTCTTCCATTTAGGGGTCGCTTCAAAACTCAACCACCGGTTGGCTACCGGTTCTGCCCAGTTCTTTCCGGTTGGAACCGGTTTTCTACTGTTCTAACAATGAATCGTGGTTCAACCGCCCTTAACCGCTGGTCGACCGGTAATTGAGTTTTGAAGTTTTCCCTAATAGTATATATTCTCGGTTCTGAGAGATAAATTAGAACGCGCGCACAAACACACCACACATACACACCTCCTCCCCCCACACACATTTGCACATTACCTACCAGATACAATATAAAGTACACATCCCAAACTAAACACGAACCCTCACAACATACACTGCACACACCAACACCCGTAAGCATTCAAATAATTATCACCACTCAACCATAATATACCAACGCCCCCACGGCACAACTTACTTAGACACATAGCCATCTGCCATTAGCAAATCCCCACGACACACATCGGCCTTGAATTCAATCAAGAATCTTATAATAGTTTTTTTTAGCAAAATAATTCTTCTTTTGCCGTTAGATAGATTTCTATACAAACACAAAGGGTTCGTAATGTTAATTATCAAGAAAAATAAGCGGCCATTACTGTGGTAGATTCATTGTTGTCATACAAAAATACAGATAGACGTAAAGAATTGTGAAAGGTGATGAAATGTACAACCGTTAGAAGGCGGCTCGCCTGGTTACCTGCTCAAAACTGTACAATCGCCCGCCGCCGGTCTCTCTACACAATTAAATTACGAATTTTATACATTATACACATTCCATGCTACCTTTAAAACCTTGAACATGCGTCATCTGCGGCTTCCGAATATTCTGCTAGGTGTAGTGTACTTTGTTTTCGACAGTGGACACTTCTGCGTTCAATATCAGCTACACAGGGACACATAAAAAATTTCTCTCTAAAAGCTTACGAATAGTCGGGTCGCTCATTTCTGTATAAATAAATCACGTGTTTACTGCAACTGTTGGCAGTACACATGATTCGTGCTGTGTTAACAAGTTCCCAGAGAGAATCTCTGGTAGATTGTAATTAAAAATATCAAGATATTAATAAGCATTCTGAAAGTTGTTTATACAGATTCGTAAACTTTATTGTTCTATCTCAATGCCACACACCTGCGGTTTCATTCTTGTAGAAGAAGAACTACTCCCGCGATTCGAGGTAGTAGCTTTCGATAGTCTTTGGAGTTGCATCACAATTAAGGTGTACATTACCATCGTAACGGGGATGACAGTCAGGATCAAGATCTGATCAAAAAGTAAAGAGTAGCGAAAAATACGACAATAGTTTTGAGTTCTATCGCAATATTCACAAAAATGAGCAAACTCTGGATAGGAGTTGTACTTTTCTTCTGCAGGCCATACGATCTTTTTCTTCACGGTTCCAACCAGAGCAAGTTCGCAAGCCTTATATGATGCCGACACAAACCATATCATTCCGCAGAGCATAAGCGCACGTGGTCTTGTGCTCAACTGTTTGAATTTATGTGGAAGGCATATTGCGATATACCTTTCTAATGTTAATAGTATGACTGTTGTGCATGACACAATGATACTGACATCAGAGAAGAACATTACAAATGGACAGTACATCTTCTGTATGTGTGTGAAGTCATTGATAATAGGACTGGTGGCATACTGCATCCAAAATTGCGGCACAGCAAATAGAAGAAACACCAAATCAGCATGATGCCAGATTGACAAGGTTAAATGGGTAGCTTACGGTCTGCATTGAGCGCACCCTAAAGAACACAATGATAACAGAGACGTTACCAATGACGCCAATGGAAAATATTAAAGGCATAATCCATGTGACAAGCATTCTGTCAACACTTGAGTACACAAAAAAGTAAATGATCTGGTCATTGATGTAAATTATCGGGTATGAACCACCCGTTGAGTCTCCCGGTTCTGTCGTGTTGGCGAACTGGGTTACCCATTCTGTAGCTTCTGTCATATTCTCCATAGTCGGTGCACTGACTGCCACTCCAGAGCCAGTTCAAATGGACGTTTCCTTCGTGATTGTTATGCGTGAAACTGTAAAGGGAAAACAAAAATAGAAAAGAATCACATCAGAGAAACCGATTGAAAAACAAAATACAAATGTACATATAACAGGTAAAGGTATAGCGTGGGTGTTTGATTGCAAGTCTTCATTTAGAAATCGGCAGGTAATGCGTTGTCGTCTGCTGTGTGAGTACAATAAATTTATTAGAAGATATTTTGAGCATATTAAACAAAATTAAACATTTATGCTAAACATTATACTGCAGGCCGCTCACTTCGTACATTTCACATTTTAATGGTAAAACATTTCGATAGGCTAGGCAGTGTAAGAACATATGAACTATACCATATAATCACATATTTTAACACATAAGTGTATGGGGTCCATGTGGACCCAATATTTTATTTTTCGCGAGCCATGTTTTAAATCTAAATTATTTTGCACAAAATTCTATGTAATTGCCTAAATATCAGTTGCGCAAATATGGTGGGAAATACTCAAATCAGCCATGGCGTTTTCATGCTAATTATCATAATAAGTATTTGTTTAAGCACTTTTTTAATTCAGCTATGTATTTATGTTCTCCTAATATAAGCCCAATTGTATGGAAAAAGTCAATCGGGATTTAAAAAAAAAAAAAAATTATTTGGCAATAAAGGTGGCACCCCCAACCTTCCGATTTTGACGAGAAACCCTATCCTCCCTGAAGGTGGTACCTCCATTTTTCCCGCTAAAATGACCGCAAATGATGAACTTACAATTACATAAAAGCCTTCGATCATATTCGTTTGCGTTTTTGTGCGACAAGGATTCATCCGTTGGGGGGGGGGGTAACCCCCTTTGTCGGATGAGGGTTAAGATGTGAAATTGAGATAATTTATGTTGCACAAACTGCCAAATTCTAACGTTTCGCCTAAATTAGATTCGGCATGCCTATACAATGGGCGGTTTTTGTGTAACAAAACCTGGTTGAAGAATACTGTGTGAAGGACGACGGAATATTATGCATCATGGACGGATATTTCTATTTGCCATTGCACTTACACTCAACTAAAAAACAGTAAATAATTCAGCAGGATTTTAGAACAACATTAGTTAAACATTTTCAAAAGTCCAGTAGAAAAACACTTCAGAGTTTCGGAGACACATTGTGTTTCTTTGCTGCACTTGTTCGATTAAGTGGTTAGCTTCTTATTTACACTCACCAAGGAAATAAGAAGACGTACAACGCAAAAACACAGATTACCTAAACCATTTACCCATTCATCTCGACAAAAGCGAGGTATTCGTGTCGATGTGTTTTTTGTGCATACAACGCGACGGCCTGTGATCTCTTTGCCGCGATCGATGCAGTGACAGCGGTGTTAAACCATGGAAGAAAGAGATAAGAAGGAACAACATCGACCCACTTGGCTTTTGTGAATGATCTATCTGCCGCCCCACAATTGCAATTGTTATTCATATTCTCTCAAGTGGCCCTTCCGAGGATAATCCTATTCAGAATTTCTCGCTCGAGAAAATTCTCAGTTCGTGGTTATTTCTTCATTGCGTAAAGATTCCGGGTCATCGGGAATCAGCGAATCAGCACGAGATGAATGCTGCGAAGTAAATACTCAAACCGATCAACATGCCCGGGGGGTTCTTGGATTTTGGTCGGGAACCCATGTTCGTTCTGAAAAAAAGAGGGACTAGCTGCAAATGCGGAACTACCGTTAGGGTTATTAAAATCAAATTTATCAAGTTCAAGTCCCTCTGGGGGTATAAATTAAGTTGTGATTGTGACTGGTTCAATGATACAAATATGAAAAATTAACCTAAACATATCAGCAAAATAACCCTAAGTGTGTATTTTTTCTTGCAGTAGCACAAGTGGCATTTTTCTTGTATATTGATTATTTGAAATGTGTATATTTTTTCATGTATTGGGAACAGGTCCCGCAAGGGGTATAAACTCACTGCAAGTTACATTCAATCTTCAATCAATTTTTATTTGTTCATCATAGAATATGCATACAGCAAAAACAATATGATAAATAATTATCTAAATAATGCATTACAGTGAAAAATTAGTTGTTACAATATTAATCAAAAATATTTTGCATACAAGTAAAGATGTTTATAATACATTATCAGTGTCATTTCAAGAGAGAGTATATAACTGGGATAATACTAGTGTAAAATATATTAAAAAAGCACAGTAAGGATGTCATATTACTGCTGTACCGTTAGGTGTATAATTATTTTCACTGAAAACTAGTATTTCACCAAAGCTGGTCCAATTAGGGGCCGGTGTGAAAGTAATCATTGTCCTGCAGGTATCATAGTCCGGGATCCATATACGATAACGGAATAAAGCGTGAAAATAATGTTGCGTGAAGAGTCAACTGAATCGATTACCCTATTGTTCACCATTGTTCCCGGACTGTGAGCCCGGAGGGCTATATCTGCTGCCACTCCGGGTATATTTTAACTGAAAATTGGTCTCGTTAGAGGTCACTTTCAGAACCCCTGGTACGAGCATGGGTGCCCAACGGATATCCAAGACGCCCCCCCCCCGGTCCAACTTTCAAATTTAGTCAAACTTTCATCATTTATTTTTCACACTGGACAGTCTTGGGCAGTAAAGCTGAATTCATAACGATGTACATTAACGTCTTATATAACGAAAACCAACAACAAATACACACCGGAGACAGCCGGAACATGTAATATGCAATATACTTTTACACTTTTACGTGTTCGGACATATTGTTTTAAAAAGAATCTACAGTCATGATTGCTCGCCGATCATCGATTGCGGCAGCGGGATTATGATCAAAGGGTCGCTGTTCAATCCGTTCCTTTCGCGCGCGTGAATGGATAAACAGATTAAAATCGGATTGTGGTGGAAGAAAGAGATAGTAGGAACCACAACGACTCATTACGCATGTCTTTACAACGAATATGGAGTCAGTTTACAGATTTGTGAATGAACGCTATTATATAAAAGTTTTGATGGTAATACCGATGTATAGCATTTGCCAGGTTGAGTCAAAGAAATGAGGCCAATTATTTCCACAATGTTAAGTGTGAGAGGTAGATGATGATGATATTATATCTCTTGTAAGTCAAGTACGTTACTCATCAGGGTCAATTTTTGACTCACCCTGTATAATAAAGTTCGAGTCAAATAAACCGTCATGCGAGTGCAACAAAGTCGTATCTGATTTTCATGATTTACAGGAGAAGCATTTTTGTGTTTCATTCTTTTGTGACTTTTCAAATGAAAATAATTCTTACACACGATAAAAATGTATTTTTTTAAATATCTTATAAATATCTCATTTCCCACTTAAGTCGACTAATTAAGAAGTAATTGGCTAATTAAAATGGCGTATCTACACACACGATTTCCCGTGTCGTGCAACAAAGTCGTATCTACCAGTTACGACTTTGTTGCACGACACGGGAAATTCAATTTTTGAGTGCAACAAAGTCGTATCTACACCTAATTAGGCCTAATTAGCCTAATAACTCTGCAATAAATTGAGCCTTATACTTGAAATATATGTTAAATTATGCGTACTAATTTACTTTTGTAAATTATTTAAGTACTGGGTGTAATATTGAGTGAAAAGGGTCGTAACCACATTTTTTGATATGTTTTTAAGGTTTTTTGTGCCGAAATTAGCATAAATTTGGTAAAAAACGAAATTGCTCTTTTCACAAAATATTTTGGGAGTTTTTTACTTATACACCTTTTTAAAAACAATCGCTTTACAAGAAATAAAATGTCGTATCTACACACATGATTCCCCGTGTCGTGCAAGAAAGTCGTATCTACCAGTTACGTCTTTGTTGCACGACACGGGAAATTCATGTTGAGTGCAACAAAGTCGTATCTACACCAAAATAGGCCTATTTAGCTTAATAACTCTGCAATAAATTGAGACTGTCACCTGAAATGTATATCAAATTAAGCGTAATGTTCTACTTTTTCATATTATACAAATAACTCAATTTCGCCAAAAATGTCAGTTACGACTTTGTTGCACTCACATGACGAAACATTACTGCTGTCAGAGGTCAATCTCTTCTTGTGCATTTAAGAATGGTAACGGTCGCGTTGTGCAAATACACGTCTGGAATTGGGTTACGTCAAGAAACCGATGATATTACAGTTAAATAAAATCTAGTTCTTTTAAAGGAATGAGACATATATTGGCTTAGGACATCCTAAGAGAGGGAAATCCTATTGGTGGTGTCCACATTATAGAATGAAAAGCAAGTGCACGGTAATCCTACTAAAGTAAAGTAAAATACCCAGTATTCTACACACATAAAGAACTGTTTAAGACCATCAGACACTTAGTAAAGACTACTAAGGTGTTCCGTGTGAAAGGTTACAACCATCTGACGGCAAGCTGTCGCTCCGTTTAGGGCAACTAATAGTAAAGTCAATCCTGAGAGACGCTCACTATACAATTATCAGTATGAGCTTTACATGTTGAAATCACTAATTTTAATATTTACACAGCCATATGATGAGGGTGTTTGGGTTCTAACGGGATCCTGACGGGATCGCCAGACGATATATATATTATGAAGAGTGATAATTCAGTCATTTATTTTCGCAAAAGTACGTTAAAATTAGCTTATATTATGAAACATGTTTCAATAAAAATCACTGGGGATCAACAATAGCTAATGTATTTATTGCACATCTATCAGCACTAAAGCTCTATTTTTAATGTTAGCCTTTGCGTTTTATCAGATGTCTGTTGAACTTAAGATGCATTTTCAATTCAAGATTATTACAGTTGCCTAGGGTAAACCATCCGAACTAGAGAGACACGGTGGAGAACCCAAATAATTGATATTTTGCTTTATAAGGTGACGTTTCAATTAATAATGACAGACAACAGTTTGAAAGGACTACAAGGTTTCTTCTACCATACCAATTTATTTAAATTACATGATTCTCTGATGATCAAATCTGCTTTTTAATCATCATTTCGATATTTTTATCGCATTGAGTTAAGTCGATTTCAGATTCCCTACACATGCACTGCTAACGTTATACTTAATATCCAGTTAATGTATACACCCTGAGGAATTCGTTTGGGTCAAGTTACAGCCATTGTTTGATTTACTCTTCAACATTTATATTACTATCACTTTCAGGGGATAGATGTTTTTGATACAAATATTTATTTTGAATTAAGCGGATAAATATACTTACACTTTATATTACATTTTTTCTATTTACAGGAAGATAAATATGATGAAAATGGAAACCTTTTTTATGAAAATTTATATAATGAGCTCTGACGCGGTTGTGAAAAAAAAAAAACACATACACACAACGCTTGGGTCATCTCAGCGCCGTTACTATATGTTACCCTAAATTAACGTTACTGCTTATTCACAGAAAAGAGTAATCGAACCACAAATTAATCGTTCACCGTATGTGAAGGATATCGGTTATCGGAGCTGTGTTTTTGATACGAAGGGTGGAACTGGTATGGCAGTTTCTCGTATCAGAGCAACGCTGTACCCGATATCGAAATTATTATACCATTAAGTAATTCAAAGTATATTTATAATACCATAACGTGCCTGTTTTTTAATTGTAAACAATATCTTTAAGTAAATATTATAAATGAAATTTTCGTGTACAACGCGGCAATCATACCTATCTGTAGGTAAATAAGGCAAGTACGCGGTCATCGACCTATGTAAAATCCTTACTGAATACGCGCTCACCTGACATGACACGAAAATATTTTGATCTCTCCTTGATGGTATGATAAAATGCAATAGCCCACCTCTGTATTTTGCCAAAAAAAAAAACCGACTTCGCTTTAACAAATATTCAAGAAGATTGTCAGAGTATAGTTCTTATAAAACAGAATATTAGGTTCGTTAAAGACTTACACCAGGCCAAGGTAAGGGAAATAAACACAATTAAAATGTCCATAGGACACGTGTACCTCTGTGTGTAATTGGTATTGGAATTCTATGATTACGAATCGATTGTTCTCCGTCCTGGTATAGATGATGTGACCTATGACGTCACTTGTTGACATTCAGGACGCCCTCTGTTGTTTTCTGGCAGGCAAAATATTACAGTAGTTTCTGTGACAGACCACATAAAATCTGGTTATAAATTACTTGCAGAATCTTTCCTGATCTAAATTGGTCACAAAATGCAGCTGGTAGCATTAGCTTATTATGCTTGATAAGAAAGTTAGTATTATTTAATTCGAAACAAAAGTTACAGCAAAAAACAGAATTTCCCCATGCAAAGCATAGGTGCTTTTGCCTGCCAGTTTCTCTCTTACACCAAAAAGGGGGCGCCATAAACATAAACAAATGTCACATCATCTATAAGTTTCTATAAGTAGTAGGCAGGCCTAAATGTCATATGCAAAGGGTGTGTTTGTACTTGGAATGTGGACATCTTTTCATGGGTCGATCGCACTAAAGAACTCCACGTCTCGCGCGCGTACAAGTACCCGAATCACTTTTGCCCCGATGTAACAAGTGGAATGTCATTTTGACCGGATCGAACAACAAAGGCAATACAGTGATTAACTGAACCGAATACATTAAAAATCAGGTTGACATTTTTATTTTTATAACAGATCTTTTGATAATAGCCCACCATAAATAATAAATGTGAATATAATCGTATAATAATATTAAAAAAAAATGATTTCTAAATATGGCGCTCCTACAGAGACACAAGCGCCTTAGAACGGGCAACCAATGAAGAGTGCTCAAAAGTTGTAACGAACATCAAACGCGCAGCTTTATTTTGGCAATCGCTGGAGCCGTTTGAGATATATTTCATTCGTCCTATATTAATGAATTGTGCGTACTCAAGGCGGTCAAAGGACCAAATGTTTGCAAGCATCAAAACGAAGTAAACCTACGAATACGCCATAATTACGAACATGGTAATTTACATTCTTACAGATAGCTCCATACTCATTATGGATTTTTAGATTTTTACTCACATTATATTCACTTACTACTTAGGCGGGGTATCATAATATAATAATCATCCGTCTAGTCAAAAAGGACTCCAAAATTTTATAGTTTATCTCATCTACTGACCTATTTGTTTTTTGGTTATGGGTAAATGTCTAAACCTGTAAAAAATGTCATTTTCCATATTTGGTACAAAATGAAAACCAAAATGGTTTCATCTACCTTAACACTTAAGTGACCAAGGGGTTTCCACTCCCTTTGGTGCCTAAGGGGTGGGGGTTCCATGGGAACCCCACCAATGAAACCACTTTCCCGAGGGATTTATGTCACGGACTTTATACCACATGTGAAGCTCAGAAAGAACAACCCCCCAAAATCAGCAATAAAAAATGAGATTTGTTATTTTGCTGGCAAATTAGTGGCAAAACCTTGTTTTCAACACACGCGTCGAAAATTGGGCAAAAAGAGGACCTTCTTCAAATGAGCATTGCGCGTACAAATCAAACCTTTTGAAAACTTATTTATGTTTGAGATCCTATTCTAGAAGACCCAAATCACATATATTTAACCAAAAACTCGCAGTTTTAAGAGGGAATCCCTGTATTTTTATGGATGTTGCCAAATACACGTCCTTTTCCCATAGAGTTTGTACATTAACGGTTTGGCAACGTCACATGATGAAATGTTTGTTTTCAGCACATAAGGGTTAATTATTTTTAATGTTCCTAAAATTTTTACCTTGCATGTATGTGTGACAGTGAATATCAGCAAAAAAAAAATTGTTTGGTTCTCTTTTTCTTATTCCTTATTTTTAAAAATATTCTCAAATAAATGACTTCCGTGTTGTGCCAAGGGTGTTGGGTTCCATTGGACCCCACAATTATCTCATTCACGGGCCTTGGCCGTTTTTAATTATTTTGTGCTATGAAAGAGCGCACTTTAAAAGGTCATACATTACAAAAAATTTCGGGCGCAAAAATCCCACGCGGAAAGCGGCCAGCGCAAAACAAATTTTTCGGGGTCCCGGAACCCCCACCCTTGGTCACTTAAGTGTTAAGGTATCAAAATATGAATATTTGTATCACTCTGCATGTAGTTTTATCAGTAGTGTTGTCATGTTGTTGGTCATCATAAGGAGGGCATAAGTTCAACATACCATTGACCTTCATTGACCTTTAGCCTTTAGGTAACATTTAACATAACCAGACTATAGTATTTAAAATATATCCGAGTATCTTTCAATGCTGACCCTAAGCTTGTACAAATTGAGATTGACCTTTTTTTCAATTTTGGTCATTTCTATCACTATAACCCAAAAACCAATGGTCGTAAGTGATAACAACTATATCTTGTTGGAATCCTTAGGATAGCGGGTGAACCTTTCGATATATTTGGAGCATTTTAAAAGTTTGAGAGTATTAACTACTTAGCATTGATATCGGCGGGTCCGTGCTAATTAATCAAAGGTGTCAAAAACCTTTTCTGTCGTGGGGGGTAAACGACTCCTTAAATAAGTCCTTCGTGATATTCTGCTTCTGCTCCTAAGAATGTGGACTGCCTGGACATAAACAAAGTCACGAACGGCCCATGATAAACGTATTCATTCATCTTCTCTATGTGACGGGAAACTTTATGAGTCTTTTCCTTCACACTTATGATGTGACAGTAGTAGTAACTTGCGGAATGATAGTTGGCAACATTGATCTTAATATTTATATTTGCAAGTCATCTGTATGTTTCTCCACTGCTTTTGACAACCGTGAATTCTTTCTTGCTTTTTGGCAGCAAATTACCTGTTAAGACCGCTTATACTCTGACTGTGTCTGTAAGGATATTGGCACTGATGTAAGGTCACCTGGGTATGCTTGTGTAAGTTACTAGAGGAAGGCTTATATTTAACGTGACGTACGGAAGTCAAGAAAATAAATAACAAACATATTTGTTTGAGACTGAACGTAATTATTGGTTACGAAAGCGTTGTGATTCCCCGAATGTGCATCTAATATGTTTTTTAAGAGTTACTGCTGGGATTGGGAAATCTACCTTCTGTTGGTTTAACGATTTCATAAAATATTTCATGGCTAGAAAGAATAATACGTCTGTGATGATGACACTGGAAATATATTGTATTTTTGCACTTCATAGTTTTCAAGACAGGCCAGGATCCATTATTGTTACCTTTCTTGGAGATTAATATCGAGTGTGGCCACCCTGGCATGAATCAGTGCGTCCAAGAATAGTCGACGGCAGACTGTTCACAAGGTTGTTTATGAGTCAATGGGCAGCGTAACCATTCATCGGTCAGAAGCTGAGCTAACTCATGTAGTGTTTGAGTAATATTGTCCCTGTACTACTTGATGGAGCGGCCTAAGGCATTCCAGACTGGATAGGGTTCAGTCAGGGGAGCAAGCAGGCCATGGTATTCGCTCCACCCCCCTCTACCCCTCTACCTCAGAAATTGTCTCACGACAGCGGTCGTGTGCGGGCGTGACATTGTCTCTTGTCAGTCGAAAATTGTTTACTAACCTTCCTGCATGTGTCCATGACGGGCCTTTCCAGAATGCCCAGGTAAATGATGCCGTCAATGTTTCCATCTGTGGAACCACAGTGATCACTGAGCCGTCATCAGCGTCATGGCGCCGATTCATGAATACAGTCGTCTCGGATGTTCTCACCACATATCGCCAATCCTTGTGTTCCCTCTTGTGATTCCAAGAATTAAGCTGCTCTTTCAAAAAACAAAAAAACACAACATTTCGCAGTGTCTGAGCTGTAATCTTCTGTCTTCCCTAGCCCAGCGAAGTCGATTAAGTCTGTGGTGAACGGTTGGCGTGGATATTTGGTCATTTGTCGTTGTTGCTCGGTAACAATGTTAAAGCAATCTCCGATTTAAAGTTTGGAGGAAAACCGTTGATTCCATAATGTCATCTCAACGAACGACGAAGGGGACTCTTTGGATTTTTCGGGCTCACATACGGCAAGATGAAGCAAATTGACTATCAATTCGTCTGGTAGTCAATCGTGTGTCGTCCTGAAGATTTCGTGGCCTCAAATGACCACCTCTCGATGAGCTGGAGATTTTACATACTATTCTGCGATCTCCGAGGAAAGCAGCGACTCTGGCCTTCTTGTCTGAGTGCCAGTACTCTTCGGCGTATGACAATGCCGTTGGAGAGGCATAGCATAGGGAACCTCTGTGTCCAGTTTTTTTTTGTAAAGGTAACAACCAACTCTGAAAAAATGGGCTCCTTGGACACCGGTTTTGAGCAGTAAAAAAGACAAACAAAATTTTCTGACATTTTATACTTCCAACAAAGGCATTGGTTCCGCAATTTCAAATTAGCATGGATTCACTTCACCTGGGAAGTTGGGACTCATTAGTAATAATTACACCTCTCCGATATATGATTATTGAGGCTTCAGAATATAAATATTTATATTGGGGGTCTGAAAAAACATCAATTATGAAGGAACAGTATATTTCTGTTCATCAAACATGTAAAATCTAACTATTTTTCACATCGCAAACGTGTTTCTGTAAGTTATTTTTATTCACACTGCAAACTCAATGAATGTTTCTTCTAAGAGAAATCTACCAGGACTACCAAAGGAACATTAAAACAATATGTTGTGGGAATTCTTGATGAGATTGGCTGAAGGCACCACTACTAGTTTCCGAGAGTACTCGTCGTCATATCTCGCGGTATCCGCTCATGCCCACTTATATCAAAACAATTTAACAACTGATTTCAATCAAATTAGCGACAGCTGAGGAGTCCCCAGGGCAAGTAGAAGATTTTTGATTTAGATCATACCCCTAAGAGGTTTTGGGGTAGTGACTCCGCTGTTAGTAATCAGCACAAAGAGAACGAAAAGCGATTCCATTAAATAACCTTAATGAGAGTTTGCCTTTATGGGTGTTACCATTAGCAGTGTTCAATTTCTGCAATTCCTTTGCACCCATTCCTATAAATCTACATTCAAAATGTTTACCTCGAGTGTTAAATAGAGGGTTACAAATCGTCGCTGGGTCAGAAAACCTCCTATGTGAATTGTACCTTAAATCAAAAGCTCTGTTCAAAATGGACCACACTTTTAGACTCCCCCGTTTGCATATTTGTTGCACCAACAAAACGTCCTGAAAGTTCACTCTGATTCAAATTCAGTTAAACGAAAGACAATTAACTTCAGTTAAAAATGCATTAGAATGTTTGCTATGCTTCATGTTGCAGACATTTCTGGTTTCGAAGGTTTAGAAGGTATTTACACATGATTTGATTTCAAAAGGCCAAATGTACAAGGAGGTTCTT
>JAMKCH010015016.1:0-25727 GCA_023653785.1 Ophioderma brevispina | reverse complement strand
CTGAAGCTGCGACGTCGAGTCGGCGTCGATAATTGGCGACCGTGAGGAGGGTGGGTCCCCGCTTCACCAAAAGTACAGCCGCATATAAGTCACAACTAGCTAGCGACGTACGTAGACCCAGTGTAAAATTTTAGTTGTCAGGTAGCTCCGTACGAGTTTCGGGAACAGTAGGAACTTAGTAGTGAAGTTACGCATTACTTAGTATAAAGGTAGGCTACCAGTGTCGTAAGTAGGTGTTGGGGAACGGACCCCTTGGCAGGTAACTCCAAACTTAGCATGATATTTGGATTGCGCCCTTCTGATTTTTAGTTCCTTTCTTTTTTTTTTACAAAATATAAACAAATTATTTTAAAATTGTGGAAGTGATTTCAGTAAGGGTTATTCATTATGTTTGAATTTGTTTGCATTGTGGCCCTTTAAAATGGCGTACTAAAATGGCACACTTTGACAAAATGATAATCACGGGTCGTTGATGCCAACCTGAAAGCTTGCCCTCCCAGGTGTAGCCCATTAATAGTTTGACCCCTCAGTACAGTGTCTTTCGTGCGAGAGAGCTATAGCCTCCCGGTGACGAATACTCATATATGAAATGGCTGGTTGAAGGCTGGCCTTCCAAACTCGGCATGTAGGACAGAGGACGTGAAAACAATGGGTCTTTGAGTGAGAGACACATCAGAATTGCCCAAAAAAGCAGTTTCGGGGGTGACAATTGCTAAATCTTCCCAAAAAAAAAATGGAGTCGTTAGTGAATTTTGCAAAATTTGTGAAAAATAGTACGGTCTTTGAGCAAAATTATTTCAAAATTTCCCAAACATATTGGGGGTCTTTCGGTATGTATGATTTGCCAAAAAAAATGGTGGTCTTTGGGTGAGCCGTTTTTACATGGGTCTTGGAGCCCCCGGGTGTTGGCCCTCACTGATATTACCATGGCATTTATATATTCAGCACATTAAAATGATTGCACGTTATTTCATTGTTCCATTTTATAAGCCAAACAATATTGTATTCTCAATCAATGAACAGGTTAAAGCCTAAAGATGCATTTTGTGACCCCGACTTGGCATATAAAGTTGAGATTTTCATATCACCTGAACGTTGTCTAAGTATAGTGTGTGTCACAGGGCAGCGCCCTACGAACAAATTTGCTCATAACATCAAAAGAACTTTCAGAATCACTGAAATTTAGGGAAAATACCTTTTCTCGGCGATATCTAGAACAAGAAATAACATTAGCCAATGTTATCACATTTAGCAATAAACGATCAGAAAAAGATTAAGGAAAACACATCGCACATATTATAATTTTGTTACATATTTGTCTTTGGGATGGGATGGAATTTCTGAACGTTTCTGGTATAATCCAGCAATTATTTTCTGACTTTGGCAGCGCCAGGGAAAATCATAGGAGTGGCGAGACGAAACATCATGGGGGGGGGTGATGAAACAGTACAAAATGAAACCAGAATTTTTGTGCAATTATGCGTAACCCCTGTTTTTTCCTGGGGGGGAGGGTCCGCCGCCCCTGCCCCCCTCCTGGCGCCACCCCTGCTGAAAAAATTTCTCTGTTCACTAGCATATGTAGTAATTACCAACCTGCAATGGCTATCTCACTTCAAAATTCATTAACAAAAAGGTTCACGAATGTCATCCAAAGACCCAATCTTTGTTGGCAATTTCACTCAAAGACCTCGATTTTTATGAGCAAATGTTTGTATTACGGGCCCTTAGGGGCCGCTGTGTTGTAATTCGTCCGTTTACGGACAGGAAAATACAAAATTGCAAATGCAGAGTAGATGGAATTTGATGAGGCCACACACACTATCTTAGGCCAACGATCAGGTGATATGAAAAGGTCTCAACTTTTTAGGAAGTCGACCGAAGTGTTGGCTAGTTGGTATAGAGCGTCTGCCTCCCACAGTCGAGAGGTCGCGGGTTCGAAACGCGGTCGGGTCATACTTGGTACCTACTCCCTTCTGTCCAGGACGCTCGGCATAAGAATGGAGTAGGGAAGTAGAAGTAAACACGCGGGAGCTACCAGAAGACAACAACCTACTGTAGCTTTCACTGCCACTGGCACACGTTATAGAAAACGAGATAAGGCACAGCCTCTCTGCACCATTTAGGGGCCAAGAGGCTGATATCACCAAAATGCAATGTTGGCTTATATAGGAAACAAGAAATACGATCTTGTGCACTCAGTTTGTGATACTGATAATATATATAAATGCACAGGTGGATAGGCTAGGCCTATATGTAAGGCTCTTAAGACCCACATTTTCAGCCTCGGGTACCAAAAAGACCCATTTAAAAAAAACGTTAGCCAAAAGACCCCTAGCTTTTCCAAATCTTACCACTGCTTACACCAAAGAACCCAATGTTTTTTTTGGAAAATTTTGACAATTGTGTGCCTCAAAGACCCTCTATTTGTTAGAAAAAATTTTGCAAAATTTAAACCAAAAGACACATTTTTTGGGAAGATTTAGCAAAGAGTGTCCACCAAAACTCTTTTTTCGGGTAATTGGATTGTCTCTCACCAAAGACCCCATCGTTTGCACATCCCTCTGTCATGAGTGCCCTGAGTTGGACGCGCCAGCCTTACACGAGATAAATTCATATGGGTGTTTCCCCACGGGATGCTATAGCACTCGAGCACGAAAGACCATGTATTGAGGGGTCAAAACTATTATGGGCTACACCTGACCTGGGGGCATACTCCACTTGAGGGGTGACGGTAGGCTTATGTAAGGCTCTTAGACCACACATTTTCATTTTTTAAAAAAAAGGTTCACCCAAAGACCCCATTTTTGGCAAATATTACCTACTGTCACCGAAAGAACCCACAACTTTTAGGGAAAATTTTGAAATATACGTTGCCCAAAAGACCTAAATTTTTCAGAAAAATTTTGCAAAACGTTCACCCAAAGACACAATATTTAGGAAGCTTAGCACAAATTGTCACACGACAACCAACTTTATTGGGGGGGGGGGGCAATTCGGATTCTCTCAACAAATACCCCTTTGTTTCACGTCCTATGTCACTGAATCGCACGAGTTTGGAAGCGCCAGCCTACACCCGATATACATTTTCATCTGTAGTGTCGTCACCGGGAGGCTATAGCCCTCGCGCACGAAGATACTGTATGACGGGGCGAACCATTAAGGGGGACTTTTGGACGTCATTTTGAATTTTGAGGTACACGGCGCCATTTGGAAATTCAAAAAACTTTTGCAATTTGCTGGATTGTCAAAGAAGTATCTAGAGATATAAAACCATACACTTAAGTTTCAAAATGAAGGATGGTGTATTATGCCATATAACTTAATTTGGCCAAATTAGCGTCATTTCATGGCAGCCATTTTGGATTTCTTGTATTTGACGGCCCTTTTGAGTTTGAAAACAACAAAACTGTATTCTGTGTACCCTAACACACCTAAATTGACACTAAAATACAAGAAGAACTGCTAGTTCACAGTGTCATATTCTCATTTAGTTAGAACGTTGTAAATTTTGGGCGCCATTTTGAATTTTCACGGGCATACGGCAGCAATTATGAATTTTGAAAATGATTGCAATCGATTTGTCATTGTAGTAGAGGCGTGTCATATGACACATACAATAAAAACCGTTGAAAAAAATTATAATAAAAGGACTTCTTGTATAATTTGGTAGGCCTATATAGGGAATATTACCAAAAAATTTGTCCCGCTTCTAGTGGCTGCGTTGGTCAGATATCCAAGGTCAAAGGTCAATGAATTCTTGATACGGCCTATGATGGTTATAAATGCTCATCCAATTGGCTTAGTAAGCAAAAAGATGGTGTCTATACCATGTTTTGGGGGTCGGGTCATAAACACAATTAAAACAGTCTTGAGGCTTACAAAATGAAGTCGTCATTATCTCTCAGCATAGTTTGAGTAAAAGCACGTTAAAAAAAAATTTTCCACGTTTCGTTCAACATAAATTAGCCAATTCGTCAGTCTGTACAAGATCAACATTAAACAAAAACATTGGACCATAATCTATAATCTATAATTGGTAGGGCCTATATATTGCATAATATGGAAAAATTTGTCTGGCCTTCTAGTTGCTGCGTCGGTCAGATATTCAAGGTCAAAGGTCAATAACCTTTATAATGCATTGAATGGGTCAGTAAACGCTCAGCCGCCCCCGCGATTGCCTAGAAGCAAAAAGGTGGTTCTATACCATGGTTTGGGGTCAAAAATGTCAGGCAGGTTACCTTTGAGGGCCTGCTACTGGATCCTGGTAACCAGTACCTACCCCGTCCCAGGGCCTGAGTTGTTCGGCGGCAAACCGTCACCCACCCATCAGATTCTAAAGGTAAATATGATGAGGAGGGTGCTGGGTACCCTGGTAGAATGCAAAAGAAGATGTACCTATTAAAAGGCGCGTGAGATCTGTAGAGCTAATGGCGGCCATCCAGCACATCTGCCTTGCATGGTGGGGCGTGTTGCCCAAAGGCTAGGCCCACAGCCGAAAACTGTGGATTGACGTCGGAAGGGCATCCGGTCAATTATCTTTGCTCCAATAATCCTCACACAGTAGTATTGCTGAGTGTTGAGGTGTATCCGGCCCACCCCGTGAGATGGGACAAACGGATTTAAAACTTTGGGGTTTTATTTTAAACCCCCCTTTTAAAAACAAACAAAAAATATTTTTAGGCTTACAAATACAGCCATCATTGCTTTTCAGCATAGAAAAATCACTTTTAATCCGAATTTTTACAAGTTTCTCTCAGCGTAAATTAGCCAATTCGTCAGTCAGTACAAATTTAAACACAAATATTTGACCTTAATATATGTAAGAATGAAAACAGCTACTGTCAAAATCAGTGAATATTGTTCTTAGACAGATTCCCCCAACTGTTGAGTCCTGTGTGATTTAATAGTTTGATACTAGTGATAGACCTTTCTGCATAAATATTTCATTTGGCTACTATTCAAAAAACCCCATTACCGCCCAAGGCTCCGAAATAGTCGGGACACATGGCACACTGTTAAAAATGTGCATTAAAATAAAACGGCGTTTTGACTGGCATGCTGGGAACTCAAAACAGTTAAAACGCGTTTTTTTTCCGTGGTTTGCACGTTTTGTCCCTTTTTACAGTGAAACCCAGGAGCTAGCACACATTTGTAACACACACATCTCAAGTACAAAAGGTTTGAGTGATTAAATATGTTGTTGACAGACTGACAGGGGACACCCTGAAACCGATTCCTTAAGTGCCGCAAATTGGTGCCTTAAGGAGAGGGGGCCAAAACAAAGTTTGTACAGGGGTCAAATTTTTAAATTGATCCAATCATGTTGAAAAGCACACCATGTTAGGTGTCTAACCATGGGATCGAAAAATGGTATAGTTTGTAATATGTTACGCCTAAAGTTTCAGAGGTATAGGCTAAAAAACTGCAAAAATCAATAATAAGGGTCAATTTCCGTTGTACAGGGGTCACATTTTAAGTTGCTCCGATTGGGATAAAGTGGTGAAAAATATGGGTGGAGTTCATAAGGTTAAAATAAGGAATAGCTTTATCTGTCTTAAAATGCTTAGTTTCCGATGTAGGGGGCACAGAAGGTCACGTCCATTGCCATTCAATGGGGCTTGATCTTTACCCCCTAATTTCTTAAGCAAGCATTTGAGGACACTCAAAACTATCCTTATTTTAATCTATGAGCTCCACCAGATAATTTGCACCACTTTTTATCCAAATCGGAGCAAACTTAAAAAATTTGACCCCGACAACTGAAAGTGACCCTTATATTGTTTTTTGCAGTTTTTAGCCTATAACTCTGAAGATCCCACCCCCCCCACTTATGTCTCCTTTCGCTGGCTTTCACTTTCCCTTGCCTACTCCCCCCATTAATTCTGCTTCCTTAAGGCGTGCATATTACAAACGTCTATACCTTTATGAATCCCTTATTGGTTAGACACATAATATGGTATTACTTTCAACATGATTGGACAATTTAAAAATTTGGACCCCTGTTACAATCTTTGTCTTGGCCCCCCCCTCTCTTACGGCACCATGTGGACATTAAGAAATCGCGTTCAGGGGTTCCTGTCAGGCGGTCTACATATTTAATAACTCAAACCTCTGAACTTGAGTGTGTTACAAATGTGTGATAGCTCCAGGGCTAATAGTGCAGTTAGTGTCCGGCCTGAGAGGTCAAAAACAACGTCTTTTAAGAACATTTTTAACAGTGCAGACACAAAATATCACGGGACCACATCAAGCGCGCTGTAGCTCGCCCTTCCGCAAAAATGTTTCTCTCCTACAAAGAAAAAAAGGGACAAACCTTCCAAGACCTTCTTGAGGTGGAGACGAACAAATGCGTGAGCGCCCTAGGTCGTGGAAGGTAGGTATCATACTTAAAATTATTTAGGTATCGCCCTCTCACCCTGAGAGGGAAAATACACTGTACTAGTCTTGTGCTAGCTTCCTTCCACAACCGTATTTGCACGAATATACCACGGCATGGTTTAATCGGTGGCGGAAGAGGGCGGCCAGAGAAGGTAGCCCACGCCAACACAACTTCTGTCAACGCCCACCCATAGTGGCCTAATGCTCCTGGGTCACGATGCTAGGTCGATCAGCCACGAGGGATTGGACGGCGACACCCATTTCCGCTTGACTAACACATGCATGCAAATAGACTTGCTGGAAGGTGGAGGTTAGAACTACAACCGACATTGTCAAAATGTCGGGTGAAGACATCTTTATAGAATGTCCAGGAGGAAGCGTCGAGCTCAAAAATCATATGCCCTACCAAGAAGCCAGTTAACCATCATGTGTTTGGGTGTCATTTAAGATGACTGAGGAAATCCAGCTAGCGCAAATGTGTCCCGTGCTGCAGGCTTCTCTGATCTGTCTGCAAGCCCGGTCTGCAATATGGTGAGACGTGGCAAGAAACACCGGGTTCGGGGTAAAAGAAAGAGTCTGATTCTTGACCAAAAGCCTTCCATGTGGAAGAATAGAGGACCTCCTGCGCTTCAAAGCGGTGGTGGGCCTCGTCCGTAGACAAGGCATCTATATCTGAAACCCCTATGGCCACAAGCCACAGCCACTGGGAAGTTCCAGAAGACTAAGCTTTCGGTTTTTTGTTGGTTCTGCAAAAAGACATCAGGCAGTTCGGAGCTATCGGGTGGTGCACTCTAGGACGAATGCGTCGGCTGGAGGACTTCTTACTAGGTCCCCTCCCTTTGGACGATGGATCTGTTCACTTACAAGCAGATCTAGCAGCCTGGGAGGAAAAAAACGACAGCTTCCCGTGGTCATAATGGGCTACCAGCGGGACCAGGCAGTCTCGAGACCCACTCGAGGACTTTTGGGGTCATGGCAACCTGGAGAATCTATGATCAACCATAGGTATTGCAATCCAGACCGGTCCGCTGCCACGGCGTCCCGTTGACTGCCCGGGATCGGGTCTCTACGAGTAGGCCCCTAATATGTCACACAATCGGATGATTCATGACTGAGGCGAACAGATCCACGAGTGACTGGGCCACAAGTAGCAGATTGTGCGGAAAGTGAAAGTAGTAGAGCTGCCACTCCTTGCACGACGGCCCTTTGACTTTGGGCTATGTCTGGATTAGGGACCCTCCTGGAAGACTGTCCGCAAACGATTGTCTACTCCCGAAACACGGGAGGCGATCAGCCCGATTTTCCAATCTCGGCACACCCGAATGAGCCGAAGAATCTCCCTACATGGGCTGGGACTGGAACACCCCCTTCCTTGTTTATATGCACACCCTTCAAGGGTGCATGTTGACAACAATTACCTTCCCACCCCCACCTGACCACGGGGAGCCAGGCCCCAATGCCAGAAAGCCGGCGAACAACTCGAGGAAGTTTATGTGGTGATGAGCCACGGCGGGCTGGTTCAAGCGGCCTGCTGCTCCCGAAGAGGAGAAGAGAAGAGATAGGAGGTGAGACACCCCCCCCCCCCCCATTCAAACGCATCCGTCGTCAGGGTATTTAAACGCATGATGTCAGGGTGTTTGTAGGTCACAGGTAGGTGAATTGGGATTCCTGCCTCATTAGAGTGCAAAGTCCACCATTGAAGGTCTGAGGAACCTTAGGCCTCCCCCGGGGGGAGGAAGGTGGGGTGTTTACCACTGCCAAAAAAGTTTTTATCCGGCCAGCTAATATACATAAATTTGAGACTTGGCTGCAGCTAATCTTGGGACCATCATTTGCTTTCATTTTAGCGCAAATATCGGTCACGCACTTAGCGTTCGTAGTGGTAGACAAGGATCAGAGTTTGGAGTAAGGGGAGATGGTTTGGCTTTTTGCTACTTATTACTTTTCTTTTTTCACTGCTATCAAAATATATATCTCTATGGCACGTATTCATCCTGTGTATGTACAAAACTTGATTTTCCTTTAATACACCCAAAACCTAGCAAATCACCAATTCCTGTATTTTTAACTCAAATAGAAATGCTTATTTTAGCAACAATAGGAGAAATCAAGTTTCACATGATTATTATTTCAATAAAACATTGCCTCCATGACGTAAATGGAGGGACGATTGGACGTTTTTGTATCCATGGAAAGAGGAGCTTATACCAATCCACCTGTACCAAAATCAAACGGGTCAGAGGGCTTTGTAACTAAGAAATTAAGGAGTTTGGTTTTTAACCAAAACCTTAAAATGGTTGAGTGGGACAAAATTTAAAGTACAATTTCATGCAGTTAGTGCATAACTGTTTTGAAAATCAAGGAAGGTGCATTTGATCGTTTTTCCTATATGCTAATGGTGTTTGTTGACCCCAAAAACCTGGTATAGACACCTCATTTGTGCTTTTAGACCCAATGGTTGAGGAGTTATGCATCCATGATATGGCCTTATAAAGGTCATTGACCTTTGACCTTGAATATCGACCAACGCAGCAGCCAGAAGGCCGGACAATTTTTTGTTCATAATAATTCAAATTATAGCCCTACGAGAATGATACAAAAAACTCCTTTTATTAGCATCTTTTAAAAGCTGAATCGCATATGCCTCTATAAGAAAATGTGTAAATTTCTCTTTATAAGTCTCTCATTGATAGTAAGGCTAGGAGCCAGTTTCTGTAAAGGCTTAAAAATTCGAGTTTGTCACCCACCTGGTGATTATTTTGCCATAGGTGATATCGGGGAAAATTAATCACCAATTTGGTGCAACGAACGAAAATCTGTTGATGGCACACTGTATTGCGATTAAGACAAACTAAGGGGTGTTGTACATTTTGGACTGATAAAAATGATTATAGAAAGTGAGATTACATGAGTACAATGTATCATAGCACAACATGTCCACAAACCGGTAAAATTCTCTATAGGGGAAAAATTGTATTATTGTTTGGAAAAGCGCACCATAGTTTAAAAAAGGGGGTTGTCTATACATATTGAAAAAGATCCAATTTTGTTCAATGTCTACCAATGGTTTTACCTATGAGTTTGCGTTGTCTATGATTATGGATTAATAGCTATATTAAATAAATGTTCAAAGTCATACTGAAGGTTAAATTTGGGAAATCTAATGAGCCAATTAATTAATCCTCATGTGGATGCAAAATATTGGTGCTGATCTTGAACAGTAGAGGAATATGAGTATTGAAAGCTTATGATGTCAAAGGACAAACTATACCGTATTTTAACGACAACATTATAAAAACAATGCACAGCTATAGTACGCCTTGGCCGCATTTACTTATATTTACTGGTAGTAAAAGCCTTGGAAATCTTATCTTTTGATAAGATCAAAAATCTATCTGTCAAAGTTTGAATTCAGACTTGAAAAATGGCCAAAGGACAAACTCACAAACAATTCATCTGTTCACTTAAAAGCTAAAAAATGTACCCGCTGGTCCTTACAACCCACTATTTGAGGTGTCCATACAATGAAAGAAAGTTGTATTTTTACCTTCCTTAAAATTGCAACAGAAATATGTTGTGTTGATCATACTTATATATTGTCACGGATAATGGGTGTTAGAAAATCACAATGGGAACATGGAAAAACAATGGGGGAAGTTTAAAAACAAAGTATAATAGTTTTGAAAACCTACAAACTTATTCAAGCTGGTCAGGAGAACAAAGCTATAGTTTGCCATATGTACGGTGTTAGTTTCAGGATTATACGCTCATAACGGTTCAGGTCATCTGGGGTAATTCTTTAAGAGTGCTGCCGAGTTGACTAAATTAGTCTCAATTGTTGTCTGGTAGTCTACAACAGAAAATGAATATTTACCTCTGCATTTGAAATTGGTAAATATTAATGACCCCATAGGATATGTGAATCATTATTACATTAATCGTGACCCCAAATAAAGAAATGAGTCAAATATTATATTTTCTGGTTCCTTGGGACTATGAAGAATTGGGAAAATTTTGAAAAGAATCGGGGCATTCTGAAACATGTCACTCCATACTGACCTGAACCTTTATTGTCTAATAACTATAGGTTGTCCCGGCAAATTTCGCACTTTTATCAACCAAAAAAAATAATTCGAGGGATACAAATTTCGCACGTTTTGGGCTTTTCGGTCTAAATCCTAACTACAATTGAGTACTATGAGACTCGTACATTTTTTCTTCAATCATTTCGTTGTTACCATAACCGTTAGCTTATGGTAAGGCAAGTTCATCTTTATGCTTTCAATTTCGCCAGTCGCATTATTTCGAAAAATCATCAATTGTTTTCGCTAGACGTAAACAAGAACGGTGCGCAACAATGTTTACGAGTGATTTTCAATTCGTGAATTGCATTATAATTGGGCGATATGCATTCAAGTACGTACGTGTAATAGACTAGACAAAATCAGTTAAATAGCTATTTGGGTAAAATATGTCCAAAAAAAATTTCTAGGAAAGTTATATCTCAGGACACCACATATTAATTATCGCCTATATTTTTTCGGCAAATTTAATTCGTCATGTACAGTAAGTAACTGAAAAATAGTTAAAGGTGGGTGATCCGTTATATGACCTCGTCACCCCACTTCACTCCATTCAAACTTGAGATTTTCATATCAGATGAAAGTACATATGTTATTATTTGCCCATGAAAGTTTCTTTTGAGTTGTGAGCAAAAAAACGTCTCCAAATGTGGTCGAGGTAACCACATTAATTTATGGCCCAATTTAGTGCACATTTTTTATTCCACTATCCAAACGGCCTGGACCAATTTAAGTTCAAACGTGTTTCAAACTTTTCGAACACACTAAAACCATTTGTCTTGATAGCGGCTATTTTCATTCACTATCAAACGGGGGACCAATTTAAAACGTGTTTCAAACTTTTCGAAAAACACACTAAACATTTGTCTGATGGCGTATTTTCAGTCAACCGAAATTGAATCGTCAATTAGAATGTACTTTTCAAATAAAATCTCTTTTAAGCCTATAACTTCATTCTATTAAGTTGCTTATGAGTTTCAGATTGCAATGAAAAGTTGAACGTTTCATCTCTGCTTTAATCAGCTTATAACCGTATTATCTTCACTTTTAATTATATGTATATCACTTGCCACTGTCGTAATTTTCCTTGTTATATGTATCAGGGCTCAGCACTGATACTGATCATGTCTTTTTAAGGCCACCGTGTTTTCGTGTTTTAATTATGAGAATCGTTGTGCTACACTCATTAGGAAGAGGATGTAAACTTTCAAAGAATTACTTTTTATATTATCCTGCATCCATTTTTCAGAAGGTCTACCATTTTTCTTTTTAAAAAAAATAAGGCTACATCAGGTCATTTAATGTCATGACATCTATGTATCAGGTAATATAATATTGTTCCATGCCGAAATGCGAGGAAGGAATGATTTTGCCCTGATATCATGATTTAAACGCAAACTATGGCTAATTCAAAAGAACCTTTTTCATTTTTGTATCTTCAATGCGAAAAATAGAAAACATGAATGAATCGCAAAGCTAATCCAATTGAAATCGATGAGCTAGTTACCGCAATGGCCGTCCATCTACGCGGGTCGAAGGCGCATTTAACGACAAGTCAATGACGTTTTGATTATTTGAATAACACAATACACTCATCGTTCAATTTCGCACGAAAACGAATGTCCTTTTATAAAAATGGAACACGTAAATTGCGACAAATGGCCGGAAAAAACCTATATTAAACGATAACCAAAAGATTGGGCAAACTGTACCTTTTAATCCTTAGGATATGCCCAAAACGTTGTTATAAATTCCAGTCCAATACCCGATTTATATTTCCCTCCGTACAAAAAAAAAATATTGGCTTCCCTTCAATGACTGCTCACCGCTATTATACTTCTAGAGTGTTTATGTATTATTCTCTCATCCACGTATTTGCAATTTAATTTGAGGGTCAAGCCATTAGTTTATTAAATTTACTGCACAATAATCACGGAATATGAACATTTGTGTGTAAATGAATACCAAGGGCACAACAAGCGCCACTAGACTCCTGAAAAGATAAAGCCTTAGTTTAGGAATTTTTTACTGTTCATATGGAGGAGGTGAGGCCCAAGGGGTACCAACTTGGCGTGGGTAGGGGAATGTAACGCGGAGAAACAAGTGTGACACAGTAAAGTGGAGAGCCACAAATTACCGAGTAACAGCTACAAATGGGGGAAAAAATAACTAAGGCCTGTATGTAAATGTAAGGCCTTACGGTATAGGAAAAACAGTGCACTGGACAGGAGTAATAAAATGATATGGACTGTGAAAAAAAACACAAACAATACCAGAAATTAAGTTGAACTGTGGCAGAGCAAAGTACGAAGCTCCTAAATTGTAATGCACACAGCAGATTAAAAGCGTACAAGGGACGGGGACAATACAGACAAAATGGGACCGATGTTTCGAACAGGTAAACTGTTCTTTATCAAGGAAAAAATACCTACACTAATGAATTTAATACATAATTAAGATAATATACTTATATGGACTGTTCCATCTGATCTGAAAGTGGTCAATAGCGTTGACTCATAAACGGACAAATTGATCTTGTATCGCAAATGAAATCGCAGCGTCTCTTTGGTGGAATTAAGTACATAAGATGATGGGAAGAGGTCTTTTATTGACCCAAACATGAGAACTTTAAAAGGTACATGGGTCAAGGGACCCCCATTTTTTACCGAAAGTTGCTTAACTTTTGGGTATCGAATGCTACTATTGTTCTCATTTACCCTGTGAAATCTATGGCTAAAGTTTAGTTGGAGGTATATGAGCGAAAAGATGTGCCCTATTTTGGTTTACCAATATTAATTGTACACAGCACTCTATGGGCTTACAAAATCACATTTTTAGGGTCTAAGGTCCATCTATCAAGATGAAAAACTTCATCTACTTAAATCGGGCCAGGGCGCTGTTTGATTGGCAACCATTGGCGATCAATATCTCTAGTAGCGATGGAATATCAATCTTGCACCTTCTGTTTCGTTTTCGTTTATTCAAACACACTAGGAAATTTAATCACGTGCATGTGACGAGTACATGAACGCCATCCTAGTGACATCTATTGCCAGCCGTTTCCTTGCACTGGGACATCTATGCCAGATGTCTTCCTCGCACGGCTGATGGTTAACAAGGTGGAAGTTAGAAGATATGGTAATTAGGGCAGCTCTTGAGCAGACAGGTCATACCACTGTCAAACCAAACGCCCAGTTTCTTACAGCTTTGATCTGAACATCAAAATTAAGTGGGATAATACTGGAGCAATTTACTTTATCAAGGTGAAGATGATAACCACTTACAGGGACTTGTCTCCTCAGGCATTTAACTCAAGAAAATTGGCAGCCACCCATTCAGGAACATCAGCAATTACAAGCTCAATTATTGGAGGGCTGCATCAGTCACACCACACAGTTGTAATTCATCCCTAACGTTCCTTAACGGCCATTTAAATGCACTTTAGGTGTTGTATTAAACGATGCGGCTTTAAAAAAAACTTTTAAGGGGGGGGGAATACCCAACCATTTTTGGCCGCCGCCGCGAAAGCTTCACCGTTTAAAAGCGAGCTGCGGCGGCGGCGCCGCGACGCTTCACCTTGTGAAACAGATATCATTTATTTTGGTGCATTTTGTGACACATTTTAGGGTCGTAATGTCAAATAATGTCAGCTGAAATTAGTTTTATTTTGTTACGATCGCATTTTTTTCCCCCCCCCCATTTGCAAGTGCAACAATCAGTACTTGCGCTTTATAAGTCTTCATGATTATTATTATTGTTTTCAACGAGAGTGGGACGTCATCCCGGAGGTAGTCACTATAATCGATGCAGGTGCAGCGGCGGCGGCGGCGCATTCCTCTACCGTTCCCACCATGATAACATCCCATTTCCAATCATGCCACTATGTCAGATATTTCATTTATTTTTGGTTGCATTTTGTGACACCATTAAGTCATAATGTCAAATAATGATCAACTGAAAGAGTTTTATTGTACGATCTGCCATTTTTTTTCAATTTGCAAGTGCAAACCATCATACTGGCTTATAGTCCTTCATTATTTTTATTATTGTTTCAACGAGAGTGACGTCATCCCCGACCGTCACCTATATCGATGCAGCCGTGGGAGCGGCGGCGGCGGCGCAAAGCTCTACCGTTTCCCCCCATTGATTAGCAGTCCATTTACCATCATGCCACAGGTAATCGGAATTTCAGTCATCGTAAACATGGAATGGCATTCCCATCGCACTTTCAAGGAATAGTGACGCATCCCCTTGAGTCACCTCTATCGATGCAGCCGTTTGGGGCAGCGGCGGTGGCGCGATGCTCTACCTTTCCGCATTATGCACTTTATTGTTAACCTTGCCAGTACTCATTTTTTCATCATGCATAGGGCTTGCGCGATCATGATAGTATCCCATCAGTGCCCTATGTAATCCCTGCATTTACATTTTCCCATTCAGACACTTTTCAAGGAAAATGACTTCATCTCGGATGTCATCCATATCGATGCAGCCGTGGCAGCTGGCCGGCGGCGCGCGAGATACTCTACCGTTCCAATCATGCAAGCTCATGCAATTAGTGGTTCCAAAAATCAAAACGTTGATATCAGAATATTAAAGCTACTCTTTACCCTGTGCATCCTAGGGCTTAAGGATGTTTGTTGGTGATGTTAGTGGCGGCGAAAATATGCCCCCATTATGAGTCAACCAAATTAATTTTACAGAGATCTTGGGGATTACAAAATCACGTTTTTTAGCTCTCACTTGAAAAGGGTTTGGAAATTGAAATATCGGCGCTAAACATTACAGATGGCGTTTTGGTATGAAGGCCATTCTATCAAGCTGGCAAATTAATAGGCCTTAAATAGGGCATTCCTCCTTTAAGTATAATTTTCAAGGAAAATGACGTCAATTCCCGGCGTCACCTATATCGATGCAGCCGTGGCAGCGGCCGCGGCGGCGCGATTGCTATACCGTCCCATAGGCACTTTTTGTTAACCATTGAGATTATCCCATTCCCACCTCATATATTAACATGTGTTTAAATAATACTAGAACATTACTTTCTCAACAAACACGGGTGAAGATTAGTCGTTCTTTAAAGGATTTGCTATGTTCGTTCGTTGGTTCGTGCAAGTCCAAAATCACAAGTGGAAGATCCGTCTTTCCAGCTATGTAACACAACTTTAAAAGTCCACCACAACACCCTGCTCTGTAATCTTTTGTAATCATTTAACACGTACTCTATGATTACAAAAAAATATACACAGGTTTAAGATGAGACGTTCACTGTTATGAACCCTGTTAAATGTTGCTGTTTAAAAGAGGGTTGTTAAAGTGGCGGTTGTTTAAGTTTTAAACAACATTGTGTAGTTTGTGTTAACATGGTGGTCTTAACAAGGTGTATAAGTTTGAAACAAGTTTTAAACAACTCGCCCAATCTTTAACCAAAGGCTGTTTACCCTGGTCATCGCTCAACTTGTTTAAAATTCAAATTCAAACAACTTGTTAAAAACAATGTAAAACAACTGATGCTTAAACTTTTAAACAAGTTGTTTAATGAGCGATGACTCAGGGTAAACAGTGTTGGTTTAAAAGTGTAAACACTGATTTACTTTTGGTCTAACAGTGTTCTTTAAAGGGGGATGGCCTAATTTAAGTATTTTATCCTTCTTAACGAAATGAACGAACACAGGACTCTATCATGTAACATGTCAAACAACGGAGGTGGTGAAGAAGAGTCGTTCTTTAAAGGGGAAAGATCGATTTAAGTATACTTCTTATCACAATTGATGACGAACATAAACTCTTATAATTTAATGTTCTCTTTTTAACTCATTTCTAACACATACTCTATCATTTAACATGTCAAACAAACAAGGGTGAAGTTGAATAATTCTTAAAGGGGAAGCAAGATCAGATTTAAGGATATATAACTTCTTAACGCAATTGATGACGGACACAAAGTCTATCATTTAAGATGTTTCAAATCCTTATATTCTCAATGGAGTACATTTTCGCCTCCCCAAACAAAGTTCCAAATCAAACACACCATACCAGTTATTCCCATTTCCTGACACATCAATAGTATTTAACATGTTTTAAAATAACTACTTAGTAACTATTTTCTCAACAAACAAGGGTGAAGTTGAAGAGAGTCGTTCTTTAAATTGATTTTTTCAACGTAAACAAACATTTAAAACTCCACACAAGAACATTCTCTTTGATCTTTTAACACTATCTATTAATTTAAACAGTCAACAAAAAACTAGGGTGAAGATGGCGTCGTTCTTTAAAGGGGGTGCACACAACAAAACTTGGGTGAAGATGAGCTTGTTCTTTAAAGGGCGTGGCCCTGATTTTAGGAGTATTTATAATTAGCACAATGAAAAGAACACAGGACTCTATCCATTTAAATGTCAACAAATACGGGTGAAGAGTGAGTAGTCTTTAAGGGGAAGGTCCGATTTAAGTATAATAATAAGAGGGGATTTATATGCCGCTTTGTACTGAGGGTCTCAAGCGCTCTGACATTATCCTTACCGCTTGCCATCAGGAAATCGTCAGAATCATGTCGCTTCATTAAGGTTTGCTGCCAGGCCAAACTAGCGCACTGACTATTACTCACTCGATTGTGATATTCCCTCTAACAGCTCCCATTTCACTCCTGGCTAGAGAGAGGCCAAGCGAAGTGCAAACAAATTGGCGACAGTGGGGCTCGATCCCACGACCTTCAGATCACGAGCCGGTCGTTCGATCCACTGGACCCATGTGCCTTTGTATATAAAACTTCTTAACGCGATGAGATTTTGCATTTTTGGTTTAAATTTCATAAACACAAAGAGGGTGGAAGATGGATCGTGTTTAAAGCTATCCTTCTTAATATAAAGCTATGTTTAAATTTAAGAGCAAACACAATAAAAGAAGACCCAACCTCTTTGTAATTGTAATCTAAACTCAATAAAAGAATACAGACTCTAATAATTTAACATGTATTGCTAAATAACACATAACATTTACGTTAAAACAAAACAATGGTGAGTGATGATTGAGTCTTTCTTAAAACTAAACTCTTACATTTAACATGTTTTTGTAGTCTTTTCTCAAGTCTAAAAAAAGGTGAGTTGAGTCGTTCTTAAAGTTATCCTTTCTTAATGTAATCCTATGTTAATTTAAGAGAAAGCACAATGCTCTTGAGTATTTTAAATTTGATTTTATCACTTATATTAACGCCAAATATAAACGAATGCATGACTCTAATCATTAACATGTTTCTAAATAAACATATTGTCTCAACAAACAAGGTGAAGTGATTCATCTTTAAAGGAGGATGGCCCCGCCCGATGTAAGATTATACAATGTTTCTAATCTGGATTGAAGTGCAGTCACCCTAAAAACCCCCATCTGTAAGTTTCGCGCCGTTATTTCAAATTCCAATCTTTTAGATGAGTACTGTGTAAAAATGAGACTCTCAATCACAAATGTTTTCTAAATAACATAATCACAAACAAGGTGAAGATTGATTCATTCTTTAAGGAGGAGGGACCGACCGGATTTAAAGATTATACAATTCTGAATCTGCGAGTGAACTGCTTCCACAATAAAACCCCATCTGTTAAAGTTTCGCGCCGTTATATTTCAAATTTCAATCCGTTTAGATGAGTCACTGTGTAAAATTAATATGGATCGACCAAAATGGAGTAAGTTAATTTTTCGCTCATAATTTCCAACCAAACATCCTTAGCCTGAAGATTTCACCTCTATCATTTAACATGATTTTTTAAAAAGAAATAACATATTTTTCAACAAACAAGGGTGAGGATGAGTCGTTCTTTAAAGGGGAAAGTTCCGATTTAAGTAATAAAATTCTAACGCATTATGAACGAACACAAAATCTTATATTACTAATTCCAAATCAAACAATAAGTCAATTTGACAGTGTATACTTCTTAACGCAATTAACGAAAACAAACTCTAGCCATTTAATATTTTATCAACAAACTAGGGTGAAGATAATTCGTCTTGAAAGGGGTGGCCGATTTAAGCATTTATTCTTAACACAATGATTTGTTCCTTTTCCCCTTCCTACGAACACAGACTCTATAATTTAACATGTCAACAAAAAAAGGGTGAAGGTTGAGGCCCGATTTAAGATAATAAATGTTTAACAAACAAGGTGAAGATGGTCGTTCTTTAAAGGGGAAAGGTCCGAGTTAAGTATATAAAATGTTAACGTAATTGATGATGAACACATACTCTTATCATTTAACCTGTTTGCTAAATAACATATTTTCTCAACAAAAAAATAACGTAATTAACGTGTTTTCTACATGTTAAGCAAAAATAACATATTTTCCATACCAACAAGGGCGGAAAGACTGTGTCGTTCTTTAAATACAACTCTTAAATTTAACAGTTTGTAAACGCAGTAATGTGTTTTTTAATAAAAAACCAACATTTAAATTTCCCACAACACCATGCCCTTTGGGTGAGCTTTATCCTTTCTAAACCCTATAAGTCAATTATAATCAGTTGATCCTTAATGCACAATTGACGAAAACAAACTCTAATTGTTTAAACAGGTTTTCGAAATTTCTCAAAAAAACCTATAGGTGAAGATGATTCGGGACTTTAAAGGGGGCTTGCCCGATTTAAGTATTTCACCCTTCTTAACGCAATGAACGAAAGCAAGCACTCTATAAGTAAATCAATACTAATACTTTTGAGTTACTAATAAAGCATGAGGACAAATAGTAACTCGGGAACGAAAAAGGGGCTCACACAGCACAAAACAAAATGATGTGGGAATTTCTTTCCTGGCCAAAAATAAAGACATTTACATGCCATACACAAAGAAGCACAAGACATTTGCAGGATGATTTACAGGTCACAAACAAGGGTGTGTGAAGATGATTCTTCTTTTAAAGGGGAAGAGGCCCAATTTAAGTATATTAAAAATTTTAATCTTGATGAAATTGCGTTTCACCATAAATTTTCTCAAATTGGCGTACATTTCGCTCCACACTCCAAATCAAACAATAATTAGTCAATTCTAATCAGTTTATCATTCTTAGACCGCCACCCCACCTAAAAACCCATCTGTAAATTTACAGCGTAACGCAATGAATGAACGAACACAAGAATCTATATTAAACATGCACAACAAGGGAAGATGGAATCGTTCTCTTAAAGGGGAAGGCCCCCCGATTCAAGTATATACAATTGAAGCTCATTGAATGCTTTCACCCTAAATTTTCTCAAATGGGTTACATTTTCGCTCAAACTTCCAAAATCAAAAACAATTCAGTAAATTTAATCAGTTTATCCTTCTTAAAAACAATGACGAAAAACAACTCTAGTCATGTAATGTGTTTCTAATAAAACATAAGCACAACTAGGGTGGAGTTGGTCGTGCTTTAAAGGGGGTGGCTCGGTTTAAGAAGTTATCTTCTTAACGCAATGCACGAACACACAACTATAATACGTACACAAACTCTTATATTTAAGATGTTAACTCTCAAAATAGTTTTGACTAATCATTGGCTTTTTTAAAAGGTCCATGGACACGGTTGAGTAGACATCTCTTAATTTCTTACATTCGTACATCAACAGTATCTGATCTATCGCAACACAGATTTAAAAGTGAACATCTGGGAAAGTGTTAAATTTCAAGGATAATATACCCACACTGACAGGGGGCCTTCTCCTGGTTTCGCGAACGCGTAATCGAGATCTGGAGTTGGATTTGACCCCGTTTAATGAAGTCAGAGTAACAAAATGTAAACAAAAGCCTCACACGTGGGCTAACCGCACCGCACACTCCAATATCTCTCCTTTGTCGTTTTCTTTGTCTGGGACTATTCTGTTTCTGAGTCTCTTTCAGGTACTGTCTCCGCGGTGCACCTGTGACACTACCGCGTCTTATTATCGTAATTTTACGGCACCAAATCACAAATTATCCATATGACACAACACGTACGACGTATATCACGAGAAGTCAACTTAACTGTGTACGTATGCAAGAAAACCTGGGCCACGCGCACGTCCGTTCCACGATGACGATCATGACGCGTATCGCGTATCGCGTATTTGTTACTCTCGGACGTCCTTCTGGGGTCACACTTGCAAGCGCGATAATCACTTTCACATTTTGGAATTTCCTTTGAAGCTTGTCCAAAACACATGATATTATGCCAATTTTTATCATTATACGTTTCTCAATTACTGCTCATGCAGATTTTACATTGACACCAAAAATAAACCCTAAATGTTACCTAACAAATGAATGCAACAATTTTTTGGTGGTATTATAAGTCTGATTAGCATGTCCATGGCCCTTTATAATATTCCCATATAAGCAGGTGAGTTGAACGTTGCTGACTTTTTTGAGGCTTGAAAGCTGTCCCGTGTTTTGGATACGAGGGGAAAGTCTTTGAGTACTCCATTATGTATATGAAGGGCAGATTAATGGATCAGTCACATATTTTGCCTACCGCTTCCCACGATCGCCGCTGTCCCAAACCGTTTCTGCGTGGCACGTAGGGGGTTGAAATCAACTATAATAACATATTTTCCTAAATCAAACAATGTGAAGATTAGGCGTTCTTTACGGATTTTCACCGGATAAAACACATTAAACTCCACAAAAGAACATGCTCTTTGATCTTTTAATCATTTCCTAATGGCAACACTGTCCATCTGGGCAACACTGTCCACGATAAAACACTGTTGTCAGGCTGCTGATTTTTACATCATTTGAGCGGTTTTTGATCTCCAAATACATAATTTTCAGATTCACCACCGGACTAATTTGTGGTACATTGTACCATTGAACGTGAACTGTTTCAAACACATTTTTGGATTCGTTTCATTAGTTCTACAACATTTTCTGTCCGTGCACGCTTCATATTGTATACCGCAGTATAGTACAGTGTATTGCTACGAATGCTAACTCGTTTCTGACTTAGCTTTTGACAGAATTGATGTCCGATTACATTAACATCCTTGAGAGGTGTGATAAACAACGTCATTAAGCAGTCAATCAGCCGTGGTCCTACGCTGTGAACATGGTTCATGAAAACTTGTGCCTAAAGTGCAACTCAAAAGTGATGAAGTGCAAATGAGACAGGAGTGATCAATCCTCTGTAATAAATTGAAATGATGAAAACGGGAAAGAAGAAATAAAAGAATAGAAATGCACCGAAAATAGCCAATAAACCCGGAAACATAAGGACAATTAATAATGAAAACAGAATCCGGCTGCGTCCCCCGAAGTCTTCCCCGAACACGACCCATTCCTTCCATCGTCAATGATGCCTTCAACAGATGATCACCCTCCCCTACAGAATGCGACGGACCTTTTCTGTTGAAGATGGAGTTGTAGACATGTAATTGCTTTATTTGCAATATGATTCCGGTCCATGCAGGTGACTCACTAGACGTTCCTCCAAAGACCAGCAACTGGTGTTGACAGAACTGTCGTTAATTTTCCCGATTTTAAGAAAGCTGTAATCAGATTGTACGATCTCTAACTGCATCTCAACAACAATTGCAGTTGGAGCATGGACAGCTAAAGAAATTACACGAATCGCTGAAGGAGAAAAACCAAGCCCTTCGCGATGAGTTGAAATCCTAAAAGAAAAACTGAACAACTGTCCAGCCTGATCACTAACTATCTTATGATGGAACATGCGCTTCTTCCGATGCTTGATTCATTGCGATTGCCACTCTTAAGCGCGTCGTTGAGAACAACCTTTATCGATGCAGAAGTCAAGTCAATCAGCTGTGGGACTACATCTTGGGTTTACAAAGAACTGGAAAAACGCACCGATCTGGCAAGCATTTAAAAATATTATAATCACATGTAGGGACAAAGGACATTTCCAGAAAATGTTGCCATTGAAGAATCTGTCTCTTCCATGGAGGCTATTATCACTCTGATCATGCTGAAGGCGCCAACTACCAGAGTATTTGAGTCAGGAGTATGTCCCCGAACCAAAGGCAATGTAAAAGCAAAGTCAATGATCTGAATGCAAGCTATTGAAGATCTTGCATTCGTCGATGCCAATTTTTGCGAACCAGTATGTATATGATGTACAGGAATGGAAAACATCGACGATCATCAGCTTTTGGACGGCATAATAAGTACACCGAGGGATACAAACTTTAATATCCTGATTTGTGACTCGGTTTGAAGAACTTACCATCGCTACCGAACACCAGTGGCGCGCGGTGGTACCAAACAGAAGAAAAGCCACGCCACACAAATTCGGACAATAACCATGATAACGCAAATTCGCAAAGAAAATCTTACGATCTGAAGTTGATTTACCCAGATAAAAAATTTAACGTTTTCCAGAAACGTTGTCAAAACGTTTCAGTTTTGTTACGGAAACGTTCAATGGAACACGTTTTGGTAACGTAAAAATGTAGACACTTTTTACGTTCTAGAGACGTTTACAAAAAACATATTTAAAACGTATTGGAAACGTACTAAACGTTTACGAAACCGGATGGAAAACGGCAATGGTTTTTGACAACGTTTTGGAAACGTTTGAAACGTTTGAAACGTTTCTACAACATTTCTGTAACGTTGCTATATCATACTTTTCTGGTTGCCACAACATTGGAAACGTTTCTACAACGTTTCTGTAAATTGCTTATAGCACCTTTTTTCTGGTTGCCCGAACCTTTGTAATGTAAGCAAGAACGTTCGTTTAGTTCCGCAACGCATCTGCTACGTTTGAACAGAATTTCGTGGTCCATGGATTTGATTTTTGTATTGTTTTCCCAAAAATATCGATATCGAAATAGTCTTTATTTAAATCAATGATTGTGATATAGCGACAAGATATGCCTACAGAACAGTTTGTGCTTGCTCGTGTTAAACATCGAGTAGTGAAATGTTGAGGTGTTATCAGCAAAGGAACACGTACGTATGTGGTGTTTCCATAGGCCTATTATGACTTTGTGAGAGAAAATGGAGGCGATGATGGAATGTTGCTGTACAGCTGTGGTGGGTCGTTCTTGATTGTATTGAAGAGTAGAAACCAATGATAGGCCTAAACTACCCTGTAGTTTAAAAATTACTATCCCTCTACCTTATTTAAGCGCTGTAGCTTGCTGTACGATATGGTGATGATGATACGCGTGTGTAACCCCATGTAAGTAAAGGAATGGAGCATGTTACACGACACGGTACATTTTAGCGAAGCTTGTGTGGTTGTTCTCCTTAAAATAATTTAGCGTGTGGTATTCCAGGAGAATGCAGCTAAATAGTCGGGGGAGCACAAGAATAGTATTGCTATATGTAAAGCTGTTGAGACTCGTCAGTATAGAAAGACGTCAACATAGAGCAAACCCAAATGGTGAGTCTTGACCGTTGCTTGTCTCGAGTCGCTTGTTTACGTGGTTTGAAACATTGAACTAACTGTTACCACGATGGGGTCAGATTTCACTGATCGTGGTAGAGAAACAGTGCCGCGGTAATAGAGCATTGTCTGACTTAGCAGTGACTGATGAATTCATATGAACTTCGAAAATACAATGAATGATGTACATGAAATAAAACATGATAATTGATGGGGGATTCTCCTTTTGATGCGGCTGGCTTGTCCTGCCCGTCGCCCCTGTTTCGTATCAATTCGCCCCTTATCCTCTCTTTTTTCTTCGCCTTCCTTCTTTTTCCCCCCGATCCCATTTAGTAGATTACGATAGGTGATCGAGTATGCGGAGAGATGAAGCATACTATTATCATGATAATCTACGGCCGCTTCAGATGATTATTATTGGTTGGTATTAAAGTGACATGAGGAGATTTGTTTTTAGGATACAAATTTCTCTCAAATTGCACAGGATCGATTGTAGTCCAACTACCAAGAACGTTCCGAAGGTTTATTGGACAAACCCAAAGTACAACAGAAACAGCAAACCTTGTTTTCAACTTGCCATGACTATCGTAATTGGTCCCATAGAACACCGTGCTTTGTACTTTCTGTCGTCACACAGAAATGTACTAAATCCTCATATTATTACATATAGACGGCGCTTCATTCCCGCTTAGTTCATTTCAGGTGTGTCTAATACATTGGACGCATTACCAAATAAGCAAAAAACCCGGGGTCCCTAAAAAAAGGTGGCGCTTCTTTCTTTCTGGAAATCTCCTCATGTCTCTTTAATATGTTTTTGTTCTAAAATAATTAATTTCTTATTGTTATTCTTCTCTTATGATTATTATTTTGTTGAACAAAACACACCATACACTATTCAGAAATGCATTTTCACCCGTTCGGTTACTTGAAACTTTCTGGAACGTGTGCGGTTTCGTCTCGCAGTTGATAGTTGGTTCTAATGAAACGTTCTGCTACCGTCGTTGTTTCGTCTTAATGAGATTCATCTTTTGGTGATTATTAAATGTAGTAAATCCGTTCCACAAACGAACTTTGAAGTAACCATTTGGTTAATACGAATGTGCAGTCACGTTTTTTAAAAAACGTGTTTATAAACGTTTCTCTCAAATACGGAACCAAAGTAGAATCTACTGGAAACGTTTCAGAAAACGTTTCGTAACGTTACGACGTGTTAGACTGGGTAGCTACTATAACCAAAGCCAACCAAACATAACCGCGATGGTTTAACACTACTCTCCCTAGTTTCACAGAACAAACAGAACTATCGAGGAACCAAAATTCATACCCGGTTGTTACAAGTGTGGTTTAAAAAATCAAAACCAAAATAACATGTCCGTCGCCGTGACGTTTAAGGTGTACCAATGTAAAATCGTCTTGGTCCAAGCCAATTATTGTACTATGTAATGACCATGGCAACACGCGCACTCCGTTTTTGAGTTAGAGGCCATGATTTGCGTGCCGACAATGTAAACAATGTCAGTGCACCCTTAAGATCCTCTTCTACAGATAATTCTGAAGTTGGTAATAATTCAATTTCAAAGTCCGAATCTGAGTATGTACAACTTGAGAATGGTAAGGTTCCAGAGTTGAAATCTGAAAGGTATTTAAATTTGCTCATATCAATATCAATATCTTGTTATAAAGTTGACGAATTGCATTATATTGTGCCAATGTATTTGATATTTTAGGTATTAATGAAACCAAATGTGATGATACGGTGAATGACAGTGAACTTGATCTCCCAGGTTATAACTTGCTTAGACGTGATAGAAGCAGAGGCGGGAGTGTGCATTATACATTAAAAATGGTAATTGATTTCAAAGACGTGACGAATTGTGTGATTCAAAGTGTTTGAATGTATCTGGTTTTTGAATTAATG
>JAMKCH010015015.1:0-25076 GCA_023653785.1 Ophioderma brevispina | reverse complement strand
ACTTTCATTGCGCAACTTATGAAAAACTGTTTATAAAATGCCCGATATAGTCCTAAATTTGCTTTCTCAAAACTTGATTTTTCAATCTTCTCACCGGTCCATTAAACTCTTCAAAACCAGCCAGGCCCCGATTGAATACGCGTTCATAAGAAATTTTGCCCATTGAAGAAGCCTTTTCACTTATCCTAGTCAGCACCGCTTGAAAAAGAAATAAATGAAATAAATAATATAAAAAAAACCCCTATAAATAAAATGAATAAAATTATTAACACAATAATACTATAATATTAATAAAATGGTTTATTAAAATATTCGGAAATACGAAATTCTGAAAGCCATCGATACTTTTGTTGCAGTTACAACAGTCACGTTGCTATTTTTATCTATTAACAACAACCAGTTCGCTTTTTTCGTAGTTCAGGCATTTAAATAACATTTTGAAAAAAAAACGTCCTCTTCATGATCAATTCGAGTCGGCGGAAATGCAAGTCAAATTGGCCCTCTAATTTTCAATCCGATCGACGTGTTTTTTTCATCGCAGATGTTTATTTTAGTTTTCGCTTTTGGTATCAGCCTCCTACGTATTGTACGCACCACTGCATTTGTATAATTCTGCTTATCGTGTGCATACGAGTCGTGGGGAAGAAATATGCCTCAGGGCGACCCGATCCGTGTGCCGTTATTTTTCCGTAGTAAAAGGCCTAAGGGTATACCTCGTGTGTGTATACGTATGTAAATAGTCCCTGCCAGCGTAATGGAATTACCGATTTCAAATAGATACTTTTGATCTGTGATGTCTTGTGATGGGTTTATTGATTTTGTTTGGACTAGTGTTTACGTGATATGGTTTCTCGGACGGCGCTAGAGGATTGATTTTGGTGTATACATGCCCGTATCCCTTATCTCTGTTTTGCGGCAAAATTATCGTTTTTGATATCAGTGGATATAGGCTTATGTATTACATCATGCATACATGAAAAATTTTACAATTAGGTTAAATTTCTCATTATGACACCATTGTGCAAGAAAATTAATGTACTAGATTGGAGTCTTTTGTTTTGCACAACGATATGGAGAAAAAAACAGGTTTTGTCCCGGTCAGTTTATTTATTGACAGATGCTAACCACCAAATCGTTGTGTCATGTTCCTGAGGCCTATTGATTGTGATCGTGCAGTGATTCAGCGTATTTTGTTTTCCTCCTTGCACAAGGAAACTCGTGTGTTATAGTAGATAGATCAGTTATAGGCTTATGTATGACAATCATGTATACATGAATGGTTAAATTACTCCGCATTATGACAACCATTGTGTAACAAAGAAAATGTTAATGTTATAGATGGGAGTAATTTTGTTTTGCACAACGATATGGGAGAAAAAAACAAGGGTTTTGTCCCCGGTCAGTTTATTTATATGACATAATGCGGAAACCACCAAAAATTGTGGTGCATGTTGGGCCAAGCCTAATTGATGTGCAGTGATTCGGCGTATTTTTGTTTTCTTGTACGAAGGAAACTCGTAGATAGATCAAGTTATTTTTATTTCTTTTGAGACCAAAATACTTGCTATGTAACTAGTAGAAGTAGATGTGAGGCAAAATGTAGCAGCTTAACCCAAATCAATCAAAAAATATTAAAGGTGCATTTCGTGATCCTAGCAACTCATTTTTGTTTCACTAGACAGTTGAGGGTACACACCACCATTAGAGTGGACAGAGCCTATATCGGTCCGAGGTTTATCACGACTGTAGTACCTCTTTTGTGTATAAATTGTGAGATATTCTTAGTAATTCTGTGATTTTGTTGACCAAATTTTATTTAGCAGACAGGAATGAATGTGTACTGACAATTTTGAAAAGAAAACATCGAAATTTCAATGAAAATCTGAGTGTGATCGGCGTATTTACACACAAGGTGCATGCGAGGCTAAGAGTCGGAAGTTAACCCGTGAAAATACGGCATCTATAAAAATCAGTAAATATCTAAAAATCTAAACCTAACTGTTATCGTCAAATTTTGATATGTTGTAGAGAAATGTCTACTCTTTGTATTCATATAATCCGTATTTTCCAAAACGAAAGGTAACTCGAGTTATAGCCATTATTCTGACCATCATTTTACATACAAGTCTATGGCGCGTGCAATGGTGGTGTGTACCCTTGATAAGACGGAATACAAAAATATGAATAAATTTATTCGTCATTTTCAGCACTGTGGCTGCCATCATTACAGGCAGACAGGAAATTTGGAGCGTTAAAATATGGTGAGATATCACATCCAGGGGCCCGTTCCCCAAACTCGTGCGTAACCCTACGTGTATACTAACTCATGCGTATGTCCTACACAACAGACCTTTTCATACCAGTTACACAGTGCTTTGGACAAATTGGTCCACTCAGGCATGACATAGTATGCACGTACATTTACGACTGAATTTCGGGAACGGACCCCAGGGAGGTGGGAAGAGTTAAGAATATTGTTTGGCAAGTTGATCGTTGTATATTATATTGGCGAGTTGGGAATGTTTGTACTTTAAAGTGGGGGTAGTTATTAAAAGAGGTCAAATATGATGAGTTACTCATTATTGGCAGAGTTAGATATGGCAAAGTTTGGGATGTGGCGTCTTATGTTGGTGTATTGGGGATGGTGTGAAAACCCTACAAAATTGAAGGCCTTTTTGTTGAGTTTTAAATGTGGTGAGTTAATTCAGAGTATTGCAAGAGTTGTTTTGGTAAATATTCTGATTTGGTGTGTTACAAAGAAATAAAAAGGAGGTTTGTACTTGTCAAGTATAGGGAGGGTAGTTTAGAGGGGTAAATATATGGTATGGTGAGTTGTCACCTTCACAGTACAGAAAGTATTTTGATGTAACATACTATTTCATGTATTGAAAAGTAATGTTGGGAAGAAGCAAACAAAATTTTTTTGATACTCTGTGGTAACTCGCCATATTTAAACTCTCGGGATAACCTGCCCTAATTCAAAATGTAAACATTAATACCAGTCATAACACACCACGTCACACTTTATCGTAACTCTTTTAATACACTGAAGGTAACAACTCACCATATTTTAACTCTCAAAATGACTCTCCACTTCAAGTACAAACCCGGGGTACAAACATTTCCACTAATCACTACAACACGCTAAATCACAGCGTTTGCTACATTCTTCAAATGCGTTGCTTTTGAAGTGACAACTCACCGCATTTTAACTCTCCAAAAGACCTCCAACAAGACTTTCCGTCGATTGATTTTTAATTGGTTAATATTTTCTATATTATGTTCTCATTACATACAGCATATTTCAGAATCCTGCATTGTGCAAATAAATTTGTCAGGTAACATAGTTCATAATTCTAAAAAAGATGTCCTATTCATTTGTATTATAGTCTGGTAGCTAGCTGTAGCTATAATGTCTAATGGCGGCGCCCATGGCTAAGAGACGAATTTTTTTATTCGCATTAATAAATTCGATCCAACTGACTGCTAGATATCCCTGGAAAAACTTATTTCCAAAATTAAAATTGATTCTGACAGTGCGTTTTAATGTTATGCCAAATGTCTTGTTATTTATAAGGGCTACCGACGTAAATAAGCCCTTCGGGGTTGTCTATCGGTAGTCCTAGCATATTTTATATTATATATGTTTCATCCTGTATTTTCTTTTGTATATTTGCTGAATAAATTGAACTTTAACCTTCCGCTTAAAAAACACTAAATACGAAGTTACAAATATCTTTTAAAAAATCGCATTTATACGTAAAATAAGGCACACATACTATACTTAATCCTACAATTCAATGATAAAATTCTCAACTTTTTGTGGCACGTTAGAAGGAATTGACTGTGCATCACAAAATGCCCCTTTAATAATTGCATCACCAGACAACTGCTATTAATACCAAAGATGCAAACACAACACATTTGTTAAAATGTTCAACCACATTTCATTATACAGTGTGAGTCAAAATGATTGTTCCCCGATGAATACAAAAATATTAAAAATATTTGTATTCTTTTTAGAATATTATTATATTCTTTATATTAACAAATAATTACTTCTTAATCAACATGTCGAAAATCCCAAGATTCGAGCATTTTATTTTCAAGTTATGGCCTCATTTTTAGAGGGCTCCCGAAATGCCGCGTGTACAAATTTAGTACAGTAAACCATAGAAGATGAGTAAACATGTTAAAGCAATATTAGCACATTTTTTTTGAAGAGCGCCCCCAATTTTTCAAAAATTTGGAGATTTTTACACGGTTGCATTGGTAACTGGCTAGTAAACTATACCTGTGAATGGTTAAGCTCGAAAATGTCTATGTGTCACAAACGAAGGAATTTTGTACTAGAATAATTATTATCGGGGATCCCCGATAATAATTCACGGGCTGCTGGAAAAGGCCTTCTAATGTGAAATAGCCGGGAAATAGCGCCATGTACGTGTCTACGCTCATCCATTAGTTGTTTTAATAGTTCAGGAAAGTCAAGTTAGAGATTATTTTCTAGAGGTGGCACTATTTCATCATGGACGGACATAAACGTAGCATTTCCAGCTCTGCCGTTAAGTCCAATCTGGGATCCCAATTCTAATTACAAAATCGATTATTTTGTGATAAATACGCATTTTTTAACATTCTCGTTCGCAGGTATAGTTTCCTAGACAATTACCAACGTAACTGTGCCACAATATCAAATTTTGAAAATTGGGGGCGCTCTTCAAAAAATATGCTAATATTGCTTTAACAGTGTAATTCACAAATCAGGATCCAGAAAAACAAGATAGGCAAAGAACTTTCTTGTTTGTTGCATTTATTCACCACAGTGAGGCACAAAATTATTAATATTTATCATGAAAGAAAATTGTTCCAAAAAAGTCTGACCTTTGACCTTTAGCCAACTAAGGTGTATCACCTAAATTGAAACCTTGTTTTTGTGTGTATTTTTCAATATCTTTTTGTTTTGCCTTAGTTAATAGTTAAAAACGAGTTCATTTCCAACCCTGAAGAATTCTAAACAGTCAAAATACAATTGCACTTGTTGTTGCATTAATCCCAACTTAATAATACAGGCATTTTAATAACTGGTCTGTGTTATTAATATTACCATTTATCCACCAGAGTGTGTAAAGCACACATTAGGTATCCCACTTGAAATTGCGCTTCAATTACCAAATCAATAGAATCTTGTACAAAGGCAAATCTGAGGGCCTTTATTTAAATGAGTGCAGATATTGATTGCCTGAACCAAAATGAAAAATTCAAAATTCCTGTGAAAGCTATTTAAATGTACTTTTGAAGTATTTACAATTCTAAGAGCTACCTTGCACAGTTTGACAAGAAAAAATCAGGATTTTGGGGAACAATCATTTTGACTCACACTGTACTTTATAAAATCATGCTGCACATGTAGAAGATTAGTTACAGTAAGTGTTATGTAGATAGTTACAAATGTGTTACAGTAATATGTTCATGTATTGTATAGTGTTAGATAATTTATATTAGCCTATGTATTTGACCTATGACATTCCAAATAAGACCTATGTACACTCTCATAATAAATATTTTATGCACAACAAGTTATGGTCAACTGTGTACTTCTTCATGTACCTCGTCTTCAACCCATCAACGCCACTAACGCGATGATTGTCTTTTTTAAAGACTATTCTTGTTGCACGCTTTTTTTTACAAGCGGGGTGTTAAATGATAGAGCAAGACCTACGCAACAAAATGTATATTTCAAAAACTTATCAGATCTTGGTTCAATACTGATCGAAAAACATGCTGAGATACTTTTGGTGCTAACTGTATAATTGTTACATGCTGCCGTGGGTTTCTTGGAAAGCTTTGCACTTTGAACCGTTAATTAGAAGTCAATCAAAATGACACTATACTAATTTCTCCAAGCTTGATAATAATCATGGACTTTAGAAGCACACTGCCGATGACCTCGAGATTTGCGTAATTATGTGCGTTATCCCGGTATTATATAAAATCCAAACTTTATACCACCATGCGACCCCCGCTTAATAGAAAAAATAACTCAATTAATAATTCCATGTAACTCCAATCTTTGAGAAAACAAGTGCATACTAGCAAACGCGTGACATTGTAGCTAATTGCGGTACTTTTAGTAGCTTATTAGCAGAAATACACACATTTCCAGACGATGGTGATCAAGACTATTTCTATATAAGAATTCGCACCCAAATGCCGGGCCCAAATGTATCAAATTAGATTAGATCAACATGGACTGCAAACCGATTTGAGCACTTTGATGTGTGCCATACAAATATTTAAAAACAACCTTTACAGTTGAGTTGATTCTCTAGCTCCAATGGTATTAGAATAAGAAAATATTCTTTAACAACATCAAGATTTCACGTTTACGTATTAAGCCAGTGACCACGTCTAAATATGAAATTTCTTGGCCGCCACCGCCTGCTAATTTTCACGCAAATTCATAAATACACTAGAATAAAGCAGAGGCACAATATTCTGTTCGAAAAAAGAACTGCAACTTCGGTCCATGCCCCATTCATAAAATTATGTGTGCATATACTTTGTTTTCTTATAAGGACAATCGAGTGCAAGTGATAGCTTTAAGTTTGGGAAAGCCTCAGATAGGTAAGTTGTAAGCTAGAACTTTTTGGTACTAACCTGCGTTGACCAATATGTGGTGGTTGCTTGCACACAACTCTGTATCTAGATATAAAATTCGTGGTGTCAGAATCCGTATCCGTATAACTCTATACGTGTTATAGGGTTATTTGAACTGTATCTACTTAAATATTAATGCATGTGTACCAACCATTAGTTACGGATTAACCAGTCAATATGATAATCTCTCAAAAGATGGCATCCATTCCTAAGTTAAAAAAGTTTGTCTCAGCTTTTTTGGCTGTGTTTTATTTTTACAAAATAAGCTACGACCTATGCGATTTAAAAAAATACGCCGTGTTGTTTTTAGAAATATACAATATGTGCCACTTCAATGCTCCCTTCTTCTATTTTCAAGACATAAAACAAACTTCACACAATGAAAACAAACACAATGAATATAAAGTCCATGCAGTTCCATATATCCTTTTTCTTTGTATGGTTCCATGTCGTTACATCCCTACGAATTCGGCAACCTAGTATTTAAAAATTCACCTACATGGACTTCTGGAACTGTCAGTTTCATTGTCATCCCGCATTTTTCTCGCACTGGTCGGCAATGAAGATAAAATGGCTCGATTGCAGGGAGAAAAAAGTGTTGTCACTATATCCATGGATCAATCTACAAATATTTGTAGGAATAGTTCATTGGTAGAACACCAGCGCTTTTACGTAGTTTTACCCGTTTCACTATAAGCACTCCTGATATATCTCCCTCTGTGAAGGTTACTTAGTAGGGAGAAATTCACTTTATGCAGTATCTCTTTTTCTAGATTAGTGTGTTCTGTGGTCTCTGGGCTTTGGAGCAGAATTTGATGGGTTAAACCTGGTTTTGTGAGGGCTCAACCATTTCACTTCCCTCAGAGCATATTGCTGGAGTTGCTTGTAGCTCCATCTGTCTGAATTCCTAAGGAAAGAAGGGGACCGCCAGGCACTGCGTCATGATGACAAAATGCACTCCAACACGGTTGATCTAGAGTTATGTGTCCGTTGGTGGAATTGTGGTATAGGCATATAATTTGGTTTGGATATGGTAAACAATTTTATGATAGGAAATATTGATATATTCCCAAGGCTAGGGGGAACAAGACCGGTTTCTTCTCTGCAGGTGATTGTGAGACTCATCAGTTGTGCCGGTGTGTGGCTTTTTAGGGGAAAGTCGGCTTTGCATATAATGTTAATGCTACGTGTTTTCGCTGTGAGAATATATTGTGTTGTTTTGAACAACCCATGTTGGTAGATCTTGATATCGATAGGCCATGAGTTGAACTTAAAACAATTTCATTAATGCAGTATTTAGTTGAGTTAGACAGCGAAGTCGTAGCATCATAGAAGCTCACAGAGTTACATATGGTTCAAACAGAAAAAAAACATTATTCATTCATTAGATCAATTAGGCATTGAATCAGTTCGTGGTCCCTTTCATCCAAATTGGTTATCGACGTGTTATTGTTAGGTGGGGCAATACACGGTTGAGTGGTCGTGTGAGTGGTCTACGCACAATGAGCCATCCTTAATTAAAAGACTAGCCGTTTTCAATGGCGTTAGTTGTGGTAGCTTAGAACTGACCATTATATCTGCCACGTTTCTTGCCCGTTTGAATGCTAATAATGGAAGTTTAGGGAATAATTTCGATAATGTTGGGTGTGATTCAATTTTAGCCCAATGTTTCAAAATATAATTGTCATCTGTGTTAAATGTTATTATATATGTGTATGTTGCAGCTTGAGGATTTGACTTCAGAAAAAGTATTGCAAATAATGTCGTCATGATTACATGCTATTGTGTTTCGTTCTTCCTTGTTCATCATCTACCCCTTTAATCTTTTCCTTGCTATCCAAAGATTTCCATGAAATATCACTTTTGTCAACTGTGTTAAATGATATTACATATGTGTATGTTGCAGTTTGAGGATTTGACTTCATAAAAAGTATTGCAAATAATGTCGTCATGATTACATGCTATTATGTTTCGTTCTTCCTTGCTCACCACCTACCTCTTTACACTGAAAACACAAACTAGTCATGCAGTTGCATGACTAACTTTAAACTAGTCAGAGAGGCTAGTCATGCAGGACTGACTAACATGACGTTAGTCAACCCCACCTGTCAAGCTAGTCAAGACTGCATTGCTAGCTTATACGTTGCTAAACTAGTCATGCCTGTATGACTAACGTGTAATGAGGTGCATGACTAGTTTGATCATAATAATGGATTGACTAACTTGTTCCATAATCTCCACCTCTTCCAGCTTGTTAGTCATGCAAGTTAGTCATAACAGCTTGACTAGTTTGACCATGTTAGTCAAACCTGGATGACTAGCTTTGAATTGCATGACTAACGTTATGTTAGTCAAAATGGGCACCATCTGGACTAACTTAAAGTTAGTCATAAATTAGTCATGCAACTAGCCTACGTTAGTCATGCATGCATGACTAACCTCCTAGTTAGTCAAGCTGGTTAGTCAAGCGTGCATGACTAATGTTGATGTTAGTCATGCAAGTTAGTCCTGCATGCAGGACTAGGTAATCCTAGTCACATATGTTAGTCATGCCTGTTTGACTAGCTTTACGTTAGTCAAAACGGGCACCACCTGGACTAACTTAAAGTTAGTCATGCTGACCAATTTAGGTTTTCAGTGTAATCTTCTTCTAACTTACATTTTCTTACATTTCCATGTAATATCACTATTGTCATAACTGAATTATAAGTTATTATATGCCATGCTTTTCTTCTTCCTTGCTTTTAGTCGATGATTTGTGTTTGTAGAAAGATACATTGATAAACACGTAAGGGAATATCTTCTAACCAAAAATCATACCATTAAAGTACCAAACCTATATTTACTAGTCAAAGCCCAGAAAAAGAAGCCAGACACCACGGACTTCGCGGGGTGACCAATTATCAGTGGTTGTAATTCACCGACTAGGCCTATATCAGAGTACTTAGACTATTTCCTTCTTCCAATTGTGCAAAAACAAGAAACATACTTGAAAGATTCACCTGAGTTAATCAACATATTAGCCGACTTGAAACTCCCCAGTGACATCATCCTAGTCACAAGTGATGTAACACGTCTATATACCAATATACCCCCAGGATGAATGCATTGACATAGTATGTAAGCGACTCGAAAATTCAGATATCAAATATCGCATACCCAAGCCTCCGCGCCATTTAGTTGAAAGAATTCTACACCTTATCTTAATTAAAACGGAATTGTTTTGAGTTTGATGGCGAATTCTATATCCAAACATGTGGTGCAAGTCAAGGGAACACATGCTCGCCAGAAATATCTGATCTGGTAATGTATGTGCTTGAAAAGAAATACATATTAACATTGTCTTTTATCTTCGATATCGGGATGATATTCTCATGTTCTACCAAGGATCTAGAGATGATCTATCTAAACTCATGAACCGTATGAATACTTGCCACGACACTGAAATTTACCTTTGAAATATCAGACCAACAAGTCACGTATCTTGATCTTCAAATATTTAAAAGCTCAGAGTTCGAAAACACGGGCTTATTGGACCATAGAGTGGACCAAAAACCAACAGACACTCATCAATGGTTACTACCCACATCAGCCCACAGTCCACCTGTTTTCAAAGCTCTTATCAAAGGCGGTCCCTTCTTTACTTTAATTTAAAACATTGATTGCAGATTTGAAAAGTTGATAATACTCTTTGATTTGAAACTTGTCTTTTTTTTTAAGAATCTGTTGTCATTATTAATAAACGATGGCATTTTTGTATTGAGATGTACAAATTGAAATATTCTGCACCGTCCGTCCCCGCAGTGATCATTGGGAATTTTAACCCGAAAATTACAGCTCTGATTTTTTATCTTTATTGGTTTTTCTTCAGCTCAATCGCCCTGAAGTGTACAATATCTGATAAGGAAACTATTTAATAAATTTAAGATTCGAGTGGTTTTATGCAACCAAGAATGGCGATTAAGGAATTTAATTTCAGGTCTTTACTTTCGATTCAGAGTCTACTCAATTACAATTGTTCAAAATCCTGTGGCTAGCCAATTGCAGTTCACTGAGCAAAGAGGTAATTCATGCAGGCATACCTCAGCAGTTCCTAAGGGCCTTGGCTATTGCAGGCAGCAAGGTCTACAAGAGCTTCCAGGAGTTGCCAACAGCCTGAGCAGTAGCTGTAGCAGTTCAGACAGAGCTCTCGAGCTGAGCATTTTGATGGACATGCTGGAGAACTTATGAAAGTCTTTTTTTTTTGATAACCCAGAATATCTCAAAATCCTCTCTGACATTTTCAAGAAAATTGTCAATGCATGGAATTGAAATCCACACGGGCTCCTGGCAAGAACCAGTGTGCTATTGCTTATAAGCACTTGTGTATAGCTTAACATTTTGGTGATGACGAGTGCACATAATGAAATATCACAGCAAGGCATTAATAACACATTGAATATTTCTGTCATTTGAATGGTGGATACTATATCACGTGACATAAAATATTTGAGACTAGTTTTTCCTCAAAATTTCACAGGAGGGAAAAAAGTTCCATAAAAAGCTACTATTTCCCCCATCACAGGGAAAAGTTCATTTTTATGGTGAACTTTTTCCTTGCATTGGTATTGTGACTAGCCTGAAGTGGCAGCTGATTTTGACGAGACTTGGCAAGTTTTTCAATGGACGTAAATATTTTATATTTATATAAAACAAATTATTGATGCTTCATATATCTGAACTGGAATGATGCAAAAATTCATCATCGGTTGACTTGAGTCGTTGCGGTGGCAGTTGATCTCGACGAGACTTGACGAGTTTTTCAAATGACAGAAATAATTTATATGTTATCATAGTGCAGTTAGGGTCCACTGTAAACGGGCCTCGACTTTGCCCACCACCACATCATTGTCAATGAATCCATTCAAAGTTTGACCTCTGTAAATGATTCCCACGTCACAGGGCACCATCCATCACTGATCAATGACATGTATGGAGAAGCGTTCCCCACACACTGTTTGCACATGAACTTGGCGAGTAGAGTAGGGACTGTTTTTAAACAGGTTCAAAGCCTGGTAGAAAATGGTCGTTTCGGATCTTTTAAGCACCATAGTCAACCAAAATACACCACCTTATAGATAAAATACGTTTCTTGGTGTCAGCTTCTACGAAGAGTATAGGTCTAAAACCCGTTGTTTCTATGGCGCCCTCTTGAAACGCCCTGACAATCCTGGTGATTTTTGCATTAGAGTTAGCATTAGCATATAGCAAAATAACCACTCTTATGAAACTAACCATTTAGGATTTTTCTGAACGTCGCTAATAAAAATTCACATATGTGATTGATGATAATATATTCTACAATTAGAGTTCTACGAAGAAAAATCCCTGAGCACCATTTCTCGCAACGACGTCGTGAGTTTTTATGTCCTATGCGTTAAGCACAGAGTACGCATGAAGGTCATAGGCCTATTAATGCACTGTGGGCACAGTGAATAGGGAAATTGGACAGTAACTGCAAGATGTTATAAAATAAATATGACTGGTCTGTATTCGTGAAAGGGTCACAAATACTTCCCTCGGTGATGGAGACCGTGGGCCTGACATTTTCCTTCGACCTTCGGTCTCGGGAAAATAGTAGGCTCACGGTCTCCAGGCACCTCGGGTAGTTATTTAGCACCGTTTCCCTCATGATCAGTCAATATTTGTATACTTTCAAACCACAACGCTCGTCTTTACTTTCACTTACGCATTTCCGATGACAATGAGACTGTAGCAAATACAACTGGTATCATTGTTCGGGGAATTGCAGCTGGTGGGGGCTTGGATACTAAATTAAGATTTCAACGGGTCGGTGGCGATATAATTTAGACTGCCTTGATCAAGGTTACAACATCAATCTAACAGTCTCCAAAATCTAGAAAAAGGATCCATCACAAGGATCTTGGCTGCAAGCATTCCGTTGAAGCTTTTCCCAATATAAAGTGCTGAGAATTGTTTGTTGTGCGGAACTTGTGCCAGGTTCCCCGCCATGTCCTTATGAGGTGCCAGCTTCAGAATTGAATTATCAGTTTCAAACGACAGGCAATACTGTCCTCCTTACAGACTGTTTGTCTAACCAGATCATCTCAAGACTGTTGCCAATCATGTTCCACAGAGCCATCTCTATGTAGCATGCCGAGCAGTGTGTTCTATACTGCTGTTGAAACTCTCAAAATCTTCTCGTTCGTTGTTTTGTTTTGTTCAGTTTTTGTCTTTTTCACTACGGGATATCATACATTATGTGCAGAGCTGGATGTATTTTCTACAGTTAAGAAATGCCTGTGCTTGAAGTATTCTCTTTTTGTTGGTATTCTGTGAACTGTTCTTTGAGTACTTCGGTAGCAGTTCAATTGAGGTACATGGCCTCAATTGTTACAACAAGGTTCCTTCCAGAAATCCTATTTGATTTAATTATATATTTTTTATTTATGCATCGTAGTATTAATTTTCCACCAACTAAAACAACAGCTTTTCATAAAGATTTACGTGGGGGAGTTATAGTTTTGGTGTTAATTTACTATCAAACTGACCAATATATACTTAAAAGTGGATATATATAGGAATAGAGTGGCAATGTTTGTACAGTGGTACAGGGTTAAAATCAACTTGAACAACTGAAGCATTCCAACAACGTGCTTGCATGCATGTTCCTTCATATTTTTCGTCACTAAGGAAATATTAGAAAATACGATACGTTTAAGCCTCGTTTAAGCTGTTTTACATTTATTCGTCTTGTTCCAGAAATAAAATTGATGTCTTTTCATCTAAGTTTAAATGAAATTTTGGTCACTCTCACTAACTAAATATTTAGTGCTATCCTCCCCCCCCCTTCAGATCATGTACATAATAGAGAGAAGAAAACAACGCGAAAACCACCAATTAAATCTAATTCGATTACCCATTCATCTCGAAAAAGCTAGCACTCTGATGTGTATTCATGTGGATACACCGAAGCCGTCTGTGATCTATATCTCTTTGCCGCGGTCGATGCAGTGACTACGGGAAAAGCTGTCCACAAAACTTTGTAATTTGACCGGATGTTGTGATGACCCCTGACTGTAAGGTTTTTTGGAAAGTGCATAGTACATTCGATTTCCATCTTTGTTGGGCAAGTTGTTGTCACCAAATAGAGGAGAATTTTGTTCAGAAAATACGAAAACCCCATCAAAATCCGTCATTCCTTTGTGGAGCTACGATTGTGGAAAATAAGCTTGCATTTCGGGTGATTTTGTGACCCGTAATTGCTAAAGGTCCCAGGAAATGAGATGATAAACCTAGTCCAAATCTTTACGGGGCATTCCATTCCAATAAACAGGGTCACAAAAAGAATACACTACCAGTGACATCATTAGTGAAACTATTGATTTGCAGTCAGTGCCATAAATAGATTCACACCAGTCACCTGGAATTTTCTATTACTCTCTGAAAAATCAATAGTCACTAATGATGTCATCACCAACCCAAATATTGAATGCTTTCTCGCCCATCCTTGTAGACTTGACACAAACCACATCAATTCTATTTGCATTTCCTGGGACCTTTAAAAAATCTTGTGAAATAATATGAAAATGGTCTGATCACTTCCGACTCTTGAGAACCGGTGTTATGAAAGTTCAATGTCCCTTGCAACAAAGTATAACTCTGAATGGTGTCCAAGCGCGGGCCCCATTACGTTGAATTCGACTCGAAAAAAACCCACCAATTTAATATTTGACTTCCGTTAATCAATCAATCAATCAATTCAATTTTTTTTATTACAAATTCCATAACACATCTACAACATTAAGGATCCCCACACACAATGACAATTTATGGAGGAGATGGCCAAAAGGCCAATAAGATGGCCAATCAGGCCAATATAGACTGGCCAAAAGGCCAATAAGGCCAGAGGCGGCCATCCCTTAAAACTTAAAAGTTACATACTTTGGGTTAGGTTGAATTGTTTACAGTTGGAGGCTGATAGCCGGTACAATGTCGAAATGATTCCAATGTCTGTTTCATTCATGAATTATAAGTGTGATAAGTCATACTTATACCTAATTAAAATATAAATTATAGATTAATTAACCTCGTCTTCCGAAAGGGGGGGGGGGTTGTTACCGCTCTCTTCTATTCTTTTCGCTCTACTAAAACCCCATTTTCTGTGTTCAAGTGAGGTCAATGTTCTAATTGCCAATTGACATTTTAGTCCGTTTCATGACCCCCATCAAAAACACTGCCAGGGTATATCAAAGTTAAAGTGTGATGCCCAAGTGGTGGATAGGGTGGCAACCCCCCATTTCGGGAGGAACTACCAACACGCCTAGTACGTCACAGGAATATCACATACATTTGATTTTAGTTTGCAATAGATAGCAGGTGTTCCTTTTTCCCTGCTGGTTTGAGTGATTATCGAATTACCTCAAGCCGGTAAACTGGATCGTGGTAGGATTTAATGACAAAAGGCGGCGGCAACGTGATAGGTCTTTGAAACTCGTGTGTTGTTGGTCCTCCTCTCTATTAGGTCCATGCTCAGATTCGGAGTTTCACCCGGGCTCGAATGTTCATGACACTTAAATCCTTCTTTGATTGTCTCCAAACAAGGAATCGATAGCGTGTCTCGGACTGTACGACAATCTATTCAATTAAATCTGGAATGAAGCCTTTACATATTCGATACAAAAAGGGTTCATGTAAATTGGGTTTAAATCATCTTATTCTGCTGAACAAGTTGAGCATTTCAGCTGTTAATACGGCTTTTTAGTTTTGATCTTCAACACATCTGCTCCAAAATGTATTCGTACCATCGACAATCATTTAACTGATGGAATAAAAAGTCAGACTATAGTATACTAACTTTTGTCTCTCTAGTTCAAATCGTGTTGTTTCCGTTATAACAACCATCTTCCCAGGATTTGGTTAGATAGAACTACATCAACACCATTTCTCTTACACATTCTCATAATGGTTTTACTTAGCATGGGCAAATACACTGCAAAACATGATTTAGAAATTAACATTTTTACAACACTATTTTGCACCACGTTTCTAAACATTTTGAAAATCTTTTAAGGATGCTAGGGACCGATAGATCTGTCAAAAAATTTTCATTGAAACTCGGTATGAACAAACTTCCATAGGATTGTACCCACAATCCAAAATAAAATATCGGGTCACCGGCCTTGTTTTTCATATGATATTGATTCAAAATACCTATTTTTTGCCATTTTTGATCAAAAGTTAGTACACAAACCTATGGAAATTTGATAGATTTTCAATTATAAAAAAAAATCTGCTCGAAATTTTTTGATGGAATTTTAATAAAATTGCGCACTATAGAACTCGATTAAAGGTGCTTGTCCGATTTTGTAATTGTGTTCTCTACTTGATACGAGAGCCTGGCACTTACACATACACCTACACCCCATCAAATACCGTGGGAAACAAACTTGCAGTTCTGATGGTAGACGCAATAATGCTTCTGCAAAGCCCTATACGATACTGTGCTAATATTGATGGTTTTAACCACTAAAACGGCGGTTTTTTGTTTATATCTTGGGAATGAAATGGATTTGAGGGCTCAAATTTCAGGAAGGCAATGAGAAAAATATGGCCTTTCACTGATATCAAAATCGATACTACTTCCGCATAAATCAGCGCCAGTTTGTGTTATTGCCCATCCCCTGTTTGGGTGACGGGCTATGTTAGCTCTGGTTCATTCATCAGTGCCAGTTTCACCGTTGATACAGTAACTTTTTTTTATCCTCTTGTAAATAAGTTAGTGTTTGGTCGTTATCCCATTGACTTAGAGGACTTCCAACTCCCTTTGTGGCGTGCGTCAGGATTCAGTTCCACGCATCTCAGCTGAAGTAAAGCAGAAATCTATGGGTATACCAGTGATTTCAAAAGCCAACTGTAAATCTTTGTTTTTGGATTTCACAAGCAGGTGATCGACCCAGCCAGCTGATACTGTAGCTGTGTGTTATACACTGACTTATAGCATTCTTGCAAGAGTGGAAATTGTATTAAATAGAGATGGCAACACCACCTCGTGGCCCAACAGTGGTATCTTAGCAAAAGTGAGATCTGTGAAATATTTGAAAGATGGAGCATAACATTCAGTTACACTTTGTCCTGTCCTAACTTGTTCCTTCCTTGATTGACGATGCAGTGGGAAAGAAAAAGGACCAAAACATCCCCCATGCGTGGATTTCACAAAATGATGGTGATCAGGTTCCCCGAGCAAAGAGCCTACTGACCCAACAGAAAAGTTCTATGATTGAGTTAATGCTAGCCAAATCGCAAACTATTGCCCAGTTATATCTTGCAATACCATTGTGAAAACAGCACTTGCATCAATGACATTTGGCAATCAAATTTCGAATCATATCATATCCAGTTTATTACCTTGATTTGAAGCAAGCGCCTCAATGACTGATGAACGCCATGAGGATCTGTATCAGCGCATCATAGCATTTGTTGAAGATAATCTCCTCTGCAGTGGTGGTGGAATCACTCATCATGGGTCAAGCCATTACCGAAGACGAAGAGCTTACTCCATCACTCGAGACCTTTGTCGTCCTGACATGGATTCGTCTGCAATCCCGAGCGGACCTTCCACCGCCTCGTCAAGCAACGCTACGGTACTGAAATGAACTTTCGGTCACGCCCGCTTGCTTCCATCAAACCAGAAATATCCAAGGCCCTCGACTCACTACTAGAGGAGCTTCACCCCTCTGAAGATGCTCGAGCTATGCGCACCGTCACACCCCGCCCACAATTACCCCGCGCAAGAGTGCCGCAAAAAAGCCTCACACCAAGCGAGAGTCAAGCCTAACGGACCTACAAAGTCGAGTCCCTTGTGCAAGCAGGTGGGACGTGCTGATTTCAACCACTCCTTAGCGATGCCCCACCTTCCAGAGCAAGACCGCAAGTATATCGCGAGAGCTAGTCAAGTGTCCAACATCTTGATGAATCAATGAGACTCATAAAATATGACTTGTGCTTCATCGACGAGAACATGGATTGATTCCCAGGTGTCAGAGCCATCAACGCACCGTACGTGTTCAGACTGGTATGACTCCTTATTTGGGCCCCTTCTGTGACCATCATGTAGTGCGTCTCACGATTGATAGTGGCAAGCCACAGGAAATCTAATCACCGAATCTACAGTTCGATTCCCTAGGCGTCAAAATTCGCAAAGAGCACCCTAGTCTGCCCACCAGGCCGATGGTCAGTCCCTCTTGTTTGTGGTTGGAGAAACATCGTTCACCTTCACTCGCGATGGCCACAAATTCATTTCGTTGGTCTGAGTGGTAGAAAAGCCTTGATGTGTTTCCAGTAATTTGAGGAATCCAGTTGATGAAGCTGACGATGTTTGTCGCAGTTCGTCCTGACAAAAAGCAGATCAAGTGAGTGATGGCACCATCTACACGTATGGATCAACGAAGGTTATGTAAAGCACCACACCGTACGTCGAACTCATGTTCTGCGTGCACCAACGCACACAGCACACTGTAGGGCCTGCAGAAACATTGAATGGATTTCCTGAAGATGTAGCAGAGTGCGACTCCACTTTTGCTGATGCTAGTGTGGCCAAGGCCCTCGATCAGACCTGCTATGGCCCTGTCCAAGTCTCATTAAGAGTGTTGCTGGCAAAGTCCGCCTCCCCAATAACAGAAGCGAGCCACTCGTCCTTAGGCGACACAAGCAATTTGGGCAAATCCGTGCAATATACTTACCTCAACCATCCACTAAAGACACTGACTCCCATGAGGAATCAAGCACTGCCCACCAAGCTATCCTCCTAAAGTACACTCAGCTAGTGTCTCTCTGGATCCAGATTCACACACTGGCCCGGACGTAAAATCCAATTTCGTGTCTCCACGAAGAATTTGATGAAGTTTTGACCCTACATTCCCTGGATTCAATGGCGCTGACCCGGTCCCTTTCAAGCTGTTGTTAATATGGGCCCAGTCCAGCCAACACAACGCAAAGGCCGACTTCCCCAGTGTGCCCATGATAAACTCCAGAAACTGCAACACACAAGTTTGATGAGCTTGAAAATCTTGGGTCTTTGCACGGCCAGACAGATGTCGGGTATTACAGTGAGTACCTCACCCCTCATTCTTGGTCACGAAGGCCAGAGTGGCGGTTTCGTTTTTTAGTTACTGCATTCGCTGATGTAGGCAGGTACAGCAAACCCGAGCTCTTCACTTATGCTTGATGTGGATTATACCTTACGTAAAGATTGTAAGTGGAAGTACCTATAGCAACGTAACCTCACCAGTGACTTTCTACCAGATTCCCCTCGCTCGCCAGTGTATGAAAAATGTGGTGTTGTACTCCATTCGTGGCGCCTGTGTATGACAAAAGATCCGCCAATGGTAGGCCTGGTTCGGCAACGGCACTGAAAGACTGAATGTGCCGTGGATTCGGTGATCACTGGCGAAAGGGTGTGTGGTTGCAAAGGCTTGCTGATGACTTGTACTGCGGTGGTGACACATTGATGAGTTGCTGCATAATTGGAGATTAGTTCTGCATTCTCGGTACAAATGTCATCTGCGTCTGTCTGCATCCAAGACGGTTATTTGTCCCAAGAGTGCTGTCATCTTAGGCTGGATATGGTCCAATGGAACTCTTAAGGCCAGGCACACCGGGTGGCGACGCTTTCCAGTGGCACACCCCCAGAAAGGTCGGTGGAATGTGAGATCGGTTCTTGGTGCATTCAAAGTCTTGGCTCGCGTAAATTCCTGAGTGTGCTAGACTTTTGGCCCCATTAGATGAGGTGGTAGCAGGCCGCCAGACACAAGACCAAAATCACATGGTCTGTATGACCTCTCTGCTGCCTTCAGACTTGCTCAAAGCTGCCTAACTCCACACGTACTATCACAATTCCACGCCCAGATGACCAACTTTGGATGGTTACTGATGGCTCTGTCAAGAAGCACAGTATTGGTTTAACTTTGTTATAACCGCAATGGCACAGGACCCACCTTGCGGATTCTTCAGTGCCACGTTGCGTGGACGCCAACCCCCCTGGCTACCATGTGAAGTTGAAGCATTGTTTGATGTCGCATCTACCAAAGTCACTTTCTAGTCCTTTAAGTATTCAATCCAAACACCCATGCTTGTTACTACTGATAGATAAGCCAGGGTGCAGCCTTTGAGAAGCTTTGCGTGGGAGAATTTTCCGCCCAGGCCTAGGATGTCCCATTTTTGTCCACAGTTTAGCGCGTATCACGTGACAGTGTCGGTCAGGGTCTCTGGATCAGCAAACATTCATCTGATTTCGCCTGCCGCAATGCTCCTGATTGCCCAGACCCAACCTGCCAGATTTGCAGCTTTGTGAAACATGAAGAGGAGTCTACCCTCTTAATGCCATTTCTGCTCAAGACGTCATCTCAGGCAGTGCTAAGCTCCCGTTCACCAGCAGAGCATGCTTGGGCATCCATTCATGGGAAGTTATTGAACTTACAGTAGAACCCATGCTCACTTGGTCCAGGGCACACGGCACATCAAAGAAGACCAACTAATGTCAAAGATTGTGAACGATACCACAAGTGCTTCAATTGCCAAGAAGTGGTCTGTTGGTCGTCCGCCGTGAACATGGCCACTTGTCCCCAAAACACGCAAGTGTATTATAGTTCCTCGCCAAGTTCTGAATGGCCTCCTTACTGCCGTCCTGAACATTCAGTTAGACCATCCCAGTCGTCACAAGATAAGTTCTATGACCACCGCCCCGAGTTTTCTACGCCTTGGACATGGGACGTAAGTCTATGAAGAAGGGGGTGACATCCAGCTGTCATCACTGTGCACCCCTTCGCAACACTCCACACCACTATGAATCCAAGCAGTCCCACAGAGGATCCTCCTGAAGCTGTTGGGCGTCTCATTTTCAGCAGATGTCCTTAAGCGTAAACGCCAGTTGACCTTATTCTGCGGGAAACACCACGTCATTCAACACCGTCGTTGCCTTGTGGATAACGGAAACAGCATTTGCAACCGCTTCGTGATGCTTGAATTCACGCCTCTGCATAGAACTTGCGTCACTGGAGGGCCCACCGGCTGTCTTGCGTACGTGTTTGGGGGCTAGATCCCGTCCACCCTTTTTTTCACGCCTTGTCGCTGATGAGACTCCTCAGGCAAATATCGCATATTAGTAGGGAGGTTGGGACGCCGCGTCAAGAAGGTAAACAACAATCCCATAGCAGAGCAAGGCAGTTTTCGCGAATTAGAGGATGAGCTGTTACGACATGAACCATCTGGGCGGCCCCCTGTATCCCCTCGCCGCTCTCACTGCCACAAGAAGTCTAAATTCTCGTATGAGGTCAGCGGGTCTCTCCGTCAAGTGAGATGTGGTATGTCAACGGGATCAGTTCACAAAACAGCAAAAAATACCCTTTCTCTGACCACCAGATGATCCAGTCCCACCATCTGATGTTGCGATCAGCAAACCACCCCATAGTGAAAAGTTCAAAGCACCCTTAGGATCAGTTGCCCCCACTACTCAAGTGGAAGTCGGTGGACCTAGTGTACCTGTATTCAGACCGCGACAAATCAACGTGCAGGGAGGAACAGATATTTGGTCACTTAATTCCGTCGAGGACATGTGGGGTAATGTTACGCAAGTTGTTGGATCTCAGTGAGAATAAGAAATACTTCGTATCGTTATCAAACAAGTCAGAATGCTATAAGGGCCCAAGTCAACTTTGAGCACAACCCAACTCATCAGTTTGGATCATACCCAGCATCAGTTGACACAGAAGGTGAGGACATCTATTTGAGCCATGCCAAAGCTCCGACCCACCGCTTATGCCTCTGAACTATCTTTACAGCCAGTTCTACTAGAAGATCTCCCAGTTACACTAGTACTACCCAAGAACCAGAAAGCCACAGCTGGAGCTCAGTCATCAGTTAGGAGCTAGTAATCTTGATCCTGTCTGCAGCCCTATGACTAGTGGAAACCAGAGACAGCAACATAGTTGCCAAGACGTTATGGACGGTGTCAGCACGTAAACTTACCTAAGCACTTGAAGATTTTGCTTTAGTTTAGTTGTGTTCCACAGCAGCTTGATTTTATTAATTAAGGGGCAGAATAATCCCCAAAGGTGGAGGATAGTCTACCCCCTGTGAAGGCCTTAAGTTTTTGATAACCTTTGTTCTTTGAATGGACTAGCGTACTTTTTGATTTTGTGACTTTGAGCAGTGACTATCATTTTGTGACTTTGAGCAATGACTCTAGTGTTTTTTGTAGTATGAGCATAAGACTCTTATCTTATTATATGCTTTTCCCGACCTTTTTGAAGGGAGAGAAAAGTGGTTACGACAGTTTGTTGATTGCCCATCCCTGGTGACGGGCTATGTTTAGCTCTGGTTCATTCATCATTGCCAGTTTCACCGTGATGAAAGGCGGGGGCTACTAGAACCTCTTCGACAGAATGAACTCGGTAGTTACTGAAGTGGAAGACAAGATTCAAAGAAGAAAACATATCCGCACCGGCATAAAAAATGTGGCTATCCGGTTGGGTGGTGGAACAAAGCAAACATCAAAGAGAGAGCAAATCAAAGAAACCAGAAAAAGCTAAGCCAAAAAAGGACAAACCGGTGATAAAAAAAGCAAAGGCGGGTGGTAATCCCATATATCAAAGGACTGTCTGAACGAGTCCAAAGGATATTAAAAACACATAAGGTTGATCGGACTATGAAACCCACGGGACGCGGACGGCAAAAAATCCTTAGTCCACCAAAAGAACAAAAGGAACATAGAAAAAACAGGAAACTGCATATATGAAATATGTTGCCAAAATGTTCTCATAGCTACGTCGGTGAAACGTCCCACCTATTTGGCACTAGGCTTGCAGAGGCACAAAAGCCAGAGGGTTCGAAAAGTTGATGAAAACGTTTCCCCGTTCGAACGAAAGGTATCAGAGCAAGAGCAAACCAAATCTGCATATCTGACTCACGAGCAGAGAAAACCAAGGTCATGTGGAAAAATCATAAGGATCCTCGGTCGGGAGCCTGATAAAAAGTTCTCTAGAGAAAGTTCGGTTGGAAGCGATGGAAGATTAGGAGGCGAGGGAGACAAGGACACTACATAGGGCAGGAGGGCAAGTCACCTCCCAGTAAAGTGTATAATCCAAGCTTTAAGGACTGGTTATTCAGAAGGTCTAACCGGAAACAACAACCACGGCAACGTGGATCAGATGACCAGTTCCTGAAAAGACAAGTCAAATCCGAGAGATGGACGCGCAAATATCAATGTGAGTTCCCCATCAAAAATTAAAAATGCCTTTTGGCCAAACAAACACCATATACCCAATGTTTAAACACGTTTTGTGGGTGTTCAAAATTGTGAGACAATGTCTATGAGACCTTCAGAGGGCGTCAAAACGAAAACATAGGTTACGCGCAATGTCAACGCTTCTAATACTTTGCGCGTATCGAACCACCATTCATAAGTAAGACCTATTTATTCCTGAATAGTTTGCCTTTATATAACAAGTCTTTCTCTGAAAAACTGGGAAAATTTGGGAGCATTGAACAAAATACACGTAAAATCAAAGAAAGTAGAAATTCTGTACACCGGTAAAAATTACTGACTTAATGGACCTCGGAGTATTTTACTGGCAAATCTTACAACCATACTATAAAATCGTTGCAGAATGCAACTCACTCAATTCCAAACTAGTGATATTAGGAAGACAAAACTTGTTAAAAAATGCTGAATATTCAAATAATGTTGTTAGTAGATGTTTATTCCGTGAAATTTCGAAAATGTTGCAGACATCAGAACTCAATTTGGCTAAATTTTAGCGTCTTAGGTAAAAGTGTTACAAAATGGGACCTCAACAACAACGAATTTGCATCGCCCTTCTACACATGTAAGGGGGCCTACCGACTCTTTCTCCATCCACATCATCGACTTCACGCCTGGTTTTAAATAATTAATACGCGTTTGTTTTTACATGTGAGTTGCACTTTCATTTAAGATGCATTTTTTTTTTTTTATTTCATGATCTCTAAACCTTCATTTTGGGGGGGGGTTTGTAGTTCAACATCCTTGAAAAAAGTATTTTCCAAATTTAAAGTCCATTTAAATTATAGGCCACTTGTGTTGTCATCTTCGTAAACGGAAATCAGAAAATTCTTCCAGGTCAATTTCGCATGTAAAATCGGCATAAAAAAAAAAAAAAAAAAAAAAAAAAAAAAACCCCCAGAAAAACACATACTAGACCATGAGGTTCAGATGAATAAAATCTGTTTTTTTTAAGGTAAATTTGGAAAATTCCTTTTTAGTCAATTTGGGGGCAGTGGTGGTTGTAACACACGAGTAGAAGATAAAGCGCTCCTCGGGTAGGCCTACCTATAGGCTATTAGAACTGATCAGTAAGAAAATAATAAACTATTGGATTATTCCTTTAACAATTAAAGTGTTTTTTTAAACTAAAAACAGTAGGCCTACCTGTCAAACCTATACGTTCGCAAGCCTCATGGAAATATAAAAACCTCATTCACCAATTATTCCTCAGAGTCCTTTGGTGATTTCACCCCTTTTTTTTTTCCTGAGAGGGTGTTGGAAAGTCGCTTGGCATTTTTAAGTTGACCGTCACGTTCAGCCATCTCTCACGCCTTCCCTAGTTTTTTAGTTGCGCATTAGACGCAGCCACGGCGCAGCTGCTGATTTACGCGCGAGTCACTCAGAAGACCACGCAGCTTTTTGTTGGAAAATCCCAACTTGGAACATGCCAGATCTCGTGCGCGGAGCTAACGTGTCCAGCCTATTTATATTCTAAACACCTTATATGTGTTAAAAAAAAAAAAACATTTTTAGGGATTTGACATTCGGGGTAGTTTAGACATTTTGAACGGTTGTTTAGAGGTATTTGACATGTTTAATTTCCTAAACCTAATTTGCACCACGTTTTCTAACCACTGTTTTTCAGTGAAGCAAGGTATAATAGGGGTTAAGAGGGTTCACTATACCTTGTGCAAAACAGCGAGGCCTAACTCTGCTTTGGACAGGACTGGGGGTCTGAAAATGGCAAATGTATGCATATTATTGTCTCCAATTAGCTTATTTTGCATATAACAAAAAACAAAGCTCAAGTACAAAATAAATATCATAACAATATTCCTTGTGAAATTTTGCCACATTTTGGTACCAATGTCGATCTACTTTGGACAATGTAATGACCCACTTTGACCGTTGACCTCGTGTCAAGGGCACTAAAGGTCAACGACAAAAATGCGACAATCGTTTTTCTCTGAATCAGTCGACCCGTAGAATACATTGGTGGTTGCCAACAATTAACATGAACTTCATAAAATCACTCTCTGGAGAACATAGGCCCCTCCACTATCAGTTTAAGTTGTTTTTTATATATCTTGTTTTAAAAAAAAAACCTTTTAACAAG
>JAMKCH010015014.1:0-24923 GCA_023653785.1 Ophioderma brevispina | reverse complement strand
TATGTTTTCATTGAAGGCTTTGAACTTGAGTCACAAAAGAATACCAAAATAATAAAACAGAAAGCATAATTTTCTCAGTTCACTTAAAACGATGATTTTCCGTTGGAGACAGAGGTCATGCTCCTGTCCATGCCGTTGTAACTTAGACAGGACCAAACAGTGCAGTATAGCTGATTTGGAACCGCCTTGAGTTGAGATCGTGATAATTATTTACGTAGTAGCTCATTTAGCCCAAGTTTTCTCATGTAGGTAAGAAGTTATAATTGATGAAGATGATAGATAAATAAAATCAGTTTGAGCAACTCGGTGTTTTCCACTTAAAAACTGTAAAATTCCATATACTTTGTCCCCTTCATTCATTTCGATCATAACGGTTTGATGATCGCAAGCTCGACCCAACATATTTTTTGCCGATCCGATCTTTTGCCGATTTAGCAATCGATGTCCGATACAATATCGGTTATCTCTAGAAATCTGGATAGTGAAACGTTGACCTTTCTTGATAAACAAATGACCTTTAGCCTATTTTTCCATATAATTGGAAGGAGGCAACCCATTCATGTGACCCAATTGGACTTTTTACTCCTGGTTAACTAAATAATTTGGAGCTCTAGTTCATTAGATTTAGAGCAGTTCCAAGCATCTGACCCCCATAGTAACTCTTACCCCTCTCCTGGGGTTACAATGCAGCAGCGGGCTCATTCAGCAGACATTAATATTTTGCAAAAGTTGTATGTTTTCTAAGATTTTCCCTTACTCCGTAGTGGTATCTTAAATGTAAATAGAATGAGTACTAGCTATTATAATAGAAGTGACACATAGCAAGTAAGAGTGTATGAACCCCGAGGCACATGGCATCTATAAATTGTTGTTTTCACTCGCTAATGCACAAACGGTAAATACTTGCATCTCATAAACATTTATGATGACTTTTCAAATACAAAGATATTCCACAATATGGTGTGCCCCAAACTATGACAATGAAGTGCAATATGTTCCCGTCAGCCCAGAAGGTTTTGGTTAGACGAACAGATACAATATCTGAATACGGGAAAATTCCGTAGAAAATTAAACTTTTGCAATATAAAAAAAAAACTGCCAGAGACCCGTTGTTGCGGTAGCCCCCGGAAGGGGTAAAGTTACTATGGGGGTCAAATGTTTGAACGTCCTCTAAATCTAATTGATAATAGGCTCAAAAATTATTCCCTTAGGTTCCATGAGTAAAAAAGTCAATGGGTCACATGTTTGTGGATCTTACCTTTCCTAATATATTTAGGAAAATGGATAAAGGTCATTTGTTTACTCAGAAGGTCAACATTGTAATTTCCTAGTCTTCTTTCGAAAATATTTAAAACAAATATTTTAATTATACTGGTTCACATAGCTTTTTATTTTGCATAGGGTTGGTTTCCCTTTCATAGGGAGGGGTATAATTCCCCGTCCCCATATAGTCCTATAGGGAATTTTTGTACCCCTTCCATTATAACAACAAGGATATGCCGAAAGTGCAAAAGCCTTTCATAATTTGGATTCAGTATCATTACACATTTAAAAAAAATATTTTTACAAATAAATCTGGCATGCCACGGTGACCTTTCTGAATAAACAAATTACCTTTAGCCTTTTTTCCGCAAAGTAATCTTGGAAAGGAAGCACCACACGTGTGACCCAATACTTTTTTTTTACTCCTGCTTTCCCCTAGGATCTATTTGAGCTATATTACATAATTTATGAGCAGATCACACATTGACCCCCACAGTAACTTTACCCCTCTCCTGGGGCGTAACGCAACAACGGGTCCCCGGCAACTTTCATATTTGCAAAGTTATATTTTTTCTCTGATTTTTCCTGTGTTTAGATATTGGTATCTCGCTTCCCGTCTAACCAAACCTTCTGGGCGATGCTCTAATATGCTCATTATAGAGCAGGAGCGGAATAATCATAGGGCCTTTTTAAGGAGTTCATTTCCCCCCCCCCGCAGAAAGGTTTGACACCTTTGGTAGTTAGCACGTACAAAAACAATGTAGTTATACTCTCAAATTGTGGTATCACTTTTTTAATAGGGACCAATTTAAGTACACAGGGGTCAAACTTTTAAAATTCTCCAATAATTCAAATGTATGCCATATTGGTCATCTAGTCATAAGGATTCCGAAAATGTTCGTTGTTTACCACTGTTTTGGATGAGGGTAAAAATGACTAAAATGGTAAAAAGGCCAATTTCAATTTGTACAATGGTCAACATTCAAATTTAATCTGAAGATAATTTAGAATACTTGCACATTATTGCCTTGAGAAAGGACTCCAAAAAGTTATAGTCGTCAAGCTTCTTAAATGTTACTTACCGAGATAAGGGTCCAAAGAAGGTCAACGCCAATTGGATTATGTTGCCCTATGACCTATTTTGTCGCATTAACATGATAACTATGCATTGCAGATGCTACAAACTATTCCTTATTTTGACACATTAAGTTAGATGAACAACAACTATCATTTTTACCAAAATTGGAGCAAATTTTGATTTTGAAAATTTACCTCTGATAAAAACCCCCTTTCAGAAAATCTAATGCCCAAAGAAGATCATCGAATAGGAACGGTTTAAGCCATGAATGCTACACATAATCCTTTTTTTAATGTGTAGCATGAAATTTTAGAGAGAGAGAATATGATACAATGACAACATGCAATGCTATGCAATACCAGGATTAGGCCAAATAAAGAGGCAAGTTTGTCTCAGAAGATCACTTGCATTGTTTTTTAGTGTAGGTTTAGGTTGTTTTACTCACATGACTCCACCTGGATCTTTTTTTTTTCAGACGGAAAGGTTAAACTCACAGCCAAAAAAAGGGGGTCAAAATGCCAATAAAAGAGATAAAAACTCACATTTTGCATTAGCGTTTTCCAAAAACTAAAAATTAAAGTGTATTTCACTTTGCCTTTTTGCAAATTTCTTCTGAGACAAACTTTTTTTTTTTTATTTGGCCTTATCACATTCAACAAGCACTTGTGAACAAAATTGTTCTGTCATAACATTTTGACATTTTAATGTACAATAATATTTGAACACTTGGCAAATAATCTAAAACCCTCTACTTGAACCATTATTATTACTATTGTATTGCTACTAATGTACTATGGTTTTAAGTGGTATGACATACTTGATACAGTGTTGCACGTATGCAATAGTGATTGAAATCCCATACTTCTGCACATTAAAAAAATTCAGTGCATTGTCCCCATTTTTGAGGTCATGCAGCTAACCACTCCCTTGATGATCTGGTGGCAACACTTTTTTTTTTTACTGTATACTCATCTTTTGCAAGTTCCGGTTCACCCATAAATATAGGAATATACTTTGTAGCTAGCCTGAAATGTGATCAATAAGCCGTTATTGATTCTAAATGTGAGATGAGGTTTGAATGGATTGTGCAGTTAGTACCCCAAAATAACCCTATTGTTTTAGTGAAATTTAATTTTGACCCTTTCAAGATCAGCAAGGAATCTCATGAGTCACTTGGGTGTAGAGAGGTTTTAAGTTAAAATTCTGTGCTTGTGCTTTCATGTTCAGAATATTTTAATATAGAAATGTTAGTCATATTCATCCACTATTTCACAAGTTAGATCAACATTCACCCATGTATCCAGAAGTTCAGGTCAGTGTATTGCTTTTTTTATGTATGTACTTGGACACAGAGTCCCTTACAGGCAATCATGGATTTTTGAGTGCTGATAAATGCCTCCTTGGCATTTTGTGAAAAAAAAAAATGGCCAGGACTGATAAGTACCTCCTAAGCAGCCGCTTACCTCGCAGGAACCTGAATGCTGATAAGTGTTTTTAGTAAAAAGTGTAAGGTAAGAAATTGTATATTGTGTGTGAAAAATTATTTTTTTAAGCCAAAAAGTAGGTTTGATGAAAAATATTGGGATATTTGTTAGAATGGGTGTTTATAAGAGACAATATGGTACTGGCCACAAACAAACTTCTTTACAACATTGTTAGATCATATTGAAAAGCACGCCACAACTTAATATAATTAACCTTGGTTGGGTCATTTGTATAGTGTTATACCAAAGCACAGAAATTTTGGCCCTGGGCCAATTCTCAAATTACATTTCATTCTCATTTTGCTCAAAATAATTTCATAGACACTTAGTACAATTTGTGTTGCAATAAATCAAAGTCCATATTCGCGAAAACGTCAGTGGTTTAGTTCTATAGTGCCTTTGACGGTCTTAATATGCACAAGGCAAAACCACACTTCTTCAAAACATTGCCAGAACGACATCGTTCCATTATACTGTTTTGCTAGTTCCGATATTCTTTACTTCTCGTTCACTTCACATGAGCTATCGGAACCTCGTGTCACAGTGTATTCCTCTTTCCGGGTTTCCCCTGATTGTACATGCACAACCCCGTGCAGTAATTGGTGGGACTAGATCACATGACAAGCATTATGCATGGTGTGATGTCATAATTAGCATGTTGTGCCTCCCTTTGTTGGTGGTTTGAGGATTTTTTGGCACGTGTATCGCAATTGAGTTGCGGTGCACGGCGCCAAACCTAGACTCCTTTACAAATATTGTTGAGTGTCCGGTAAAAGTTTGTTCGTGATGGCTATTTTGTGGTTTAGAGTATTGAGGAGTTACACAATAATGAAAGAAAAAATTGAATGTGTGGGAAAAGGGTTAAAATGAAAGAAATAGTCAATGTAAGGAAAGAAGAATAAAAAAAGAAAACAAACATTTAAAGTTTAAAACTGGGTGATAGATTTGCTGCTAATTGACAATGGTGATGTACAATGTAAATCAATAAATTAACACACTGCTATGGAGTAAAAACTGGAATGTGAATAGGCCAAATTTGATACCTCACACCCATTTAGTCAGAAAATTTTAACACAGATTTACCGAAAGTGAGTTTTAGCGTTCTTTTTTCCCAAAATAGTGTTTTAGGGTGAAAAATAGTGAGGACTTTGGTGATAAAATCGTGTTTTTAGTAAAGAGTGTAAGGTAAGTAATTGTACATTGTGTGTGAAAAATTCAAGGTTTTTTAGTGAACTGTTTGGTGAAAAATATAGGGCATTTCTTTTACGAAAGAAAATCAAATGTGTGGGAAAAGGGTTAAAATGAAAGAAATAGTCTACGTGTGGCAAGAAGATTAAACAAAAGGGGATGAATTTAGCATTCTGCCACCACATCCTTCAATATGCAGTTTATTCCATTGAGGCTGCCAAATTCATAGGGTGGTGGCAAAATACAAAATTCTTTCCAACAAAAGAAAACATAAATTTTTATTACAAAACAATGCATTAAAAATCATGCCAATAAAAAAACAATTTCAAAAGGGTCATATGGAGGACATACTTATTGTTTCTATTCCAAGTTGCTGCTTTTGAAGTCTTAACTATTTGGTTGGCTTCCACTTCTTTTGGGAATGTAGGGTCTGTCAGTATGGATCCCTTTTTCACTATTTTTTTCATTGTGACAAATATCAAGGTAAAAAATGCATGCCCCAAGTCCGCCCGAATATAGGTATTCTAACATAACTTAAAAGCGATAGACCAAAAGCAGCCTAATAGAAAAGGACAAAACGGCTGCAACATATAATTGAATAACGATTCATATCTTTGAACACTGCTGTTTTCTTTCTTTTCCATAAATTTTTCAGTTAAAAAATAACTTATGTAAATTCTACAGACTTATCCTTCACTTTAAGCTATCCCTGCTAATTTCAATATTTGACTTTTTTGGGGTGTATCTATAAGAAAAACATCTCATTCAAATTTCCAAGTTTTGAACTAAACTGTTCCAGAACATTGAAAATACACTGTAGGTTCTTATAGATAGGGAAAAACCCCTCTAGCACAAACATATCCTGCTCAAAAGAGTTCCTTATAAATATAGCATCAATTTGTAACAACATACTATGTTGCCCTCAGGAATTTTAATATAGTATCAATTTAACATGTTTTAAAGATGATTAACTGTCACACACACATAAGATGTTGACTATGATATGCAGAGTTCAGATTTCAAACAAGTATTAAATTCTTTAGGAATTCTTCCATCAAATCAAAAATCCAACTAACCCTGCTAGCCTAATGCCTGTTACCTTCTGCCGTAAGATATAACCCCAGGGTGATAATCTGATGAAAGGATGCATGTAGAGCTAATATACTCTGTGAAGTTTCTCCAATGCTAATGGCCTGCCAAGTAGGCATATGGGGAATATGTGCATTATGTTTTCTCAGCATACGTCGTTGAGCTCTAATGTCACCAAAGTGGTGTAGTACAAAGACAGCACATATTTATGCCTGGACGTGACCGACATACACAGCCTCAGTATACTTTTTTGTCACTGGGGATTTCACAGTTTTTGAAACATATTAGCTTGCTGTAGCCATGGAAAGGCAATATATTTTGTAGCCATTGGTTCATGGGTTAGAGCCTTGTTGGAATTTTACTGTGTTTTGTGTTAGTTCCTTGTTACCAGACCCAGAAAACCATAAGTCCCAAAAATATTTGATTGCCATTTTCCGACCAGCCTAAAATTCAGTGGGTTGGCGGTCGGTTGACCTTTTTTTTTAATCCAAACATAGCGTACACCTCGATACCATTGCTAAAGTGATGGATACTGACAAACTATTAACCCTGTTCATAATAGGCAGATCAGTAGGACTATTCACGTCTTAAACCAGGCTGCTAAGATGTCTATGAACACGTGCAGACATGGAAGACATACACTCAGGACAATGAGGTTCAATTTGAATAGCAATGCTGAGCATGTATCTCCCATTCCCATTCCCCACCTATTCATTGACAGATCTTAGAAGACTGGTCTGAGCCTTGTGTAGTACTACTGATATGCTTATTGAATTGAGGACTAGCTGTTTCCAGTATCAATCACCATTACAACGGTATTGTGAGTATGCTATTTTTACTTTTAAAAAAAGGCGACCAACCACTGACCAATTTGGGTGGGTCGGAAAAGGGCAATGAAATATTTTTTCAGCCTTATCCCTGCTCTGTCCATCAGGACAACCTGCTTGTGGACTAGATATCACTAACTAGTTGTATTCTCCCGACCCCCAAAACAGCTCCAGGGCAGTACCTATCAAGTTCACCTTAGTCTCCTGTTTTAATTTCTTTTTCTTTTTTTTGGGGGGGGGGGGGGAAGAGGGCTGCCCTAGTAGATATGATGCTGAATTTACTGCCACACAGATTGTAAAAAGCATCTGATCGCAGTCCGTTGCAATTTTTTTCTGTATCTCAAAATTAACCTTGACAATTCCAGAAAGTCCAGAATTTTCTTCTCTAATGGTCTGGTGAAAAAAAGGGCACCTCAGCAGGGGTAGAATTTTGTGGCGAGCTACAAGAGTCTATTGGATTCTCATAGGTGGATTGGGTGAGTGTCTTTGGATTGTCCTCTCTTCAGTTTGTGTGAAAATTTTATCAGTTTACAAGAATCTAACTGGAATCTTGTGGATTTGTTTGGAGGAGTCTTTGCGAGAGGTGACTCTCGCTGAAATTCTAGCCCCGAGTCCTCATAAATGCAAGCATCTAAATCCTCATGTTCTCTGACTGTGAGCTGAAACTTTTCATACATATTCACCACATTATTTTAGCACCTGTCCTTTCCTCTTTAATTTCCTCTTAAGTCTTTTCCCTATTAAGTTGATTTCTGGTGCTATTACATGTTGTACTCATTCAGTAGAGTAAAGAGTATTCATGCCACAGTGTCCACAACAGAATCGTGGCCAGTGTGGAACAAACATGAAGAATTCAGTGTAAGACAGTGTAGATGTTGTGTACATACGCCCTCATGCTGCTACGTACGTACCAAGTGTTCCATGCTGGCCATGCCCTATTTGTGGGAACTGTAATTTCCACTGTCCAGTACTTTGTAATTGCTAATTTCCAGATGCCTTGGTTCAAAGGGAATTGCCTCAAAGACGAGTACCTACCCTTCCACCTCCCCAAATCCTGGGTGGGTTTCCCCGGTTGCGAAGGCTTCTTCCGGTAGCTCATCATCAGAAGACTCGGCACTGTCTTCTTCATCACTGTCCAGTGCTGCTGAGGACGATTGCCTGTCAAAAGTCAATATAACATGTGTTAATCAACTTTAAATACATTGGGTTTGCCACTGCTGTAGATAGATCCATAATAAATCATAAGGAGAAACAAACAATTATAAAAAGTCAACAACATTACATTTAAAGGTGCAACAAGAGATTTTAAGTCATCTACATTTTCTGTGATATGTAGGTAGTGATTTCATATACATTAGCCTCTCAATAGATTCCCTACTGTTTACTTGGCTAAAGAAATAACTTAAAATGAAAGCAAAAGGTGATTTGTATATGCCAATATTTCAATAGAAAACATAAGCTGAAATTCCTATTGCTCTTATAGGAAATTAGAAATTTCACAATTTTTGTACCAAAGAAACAGTTTTCAGCTTTTAAATCTTTTCAGATGGGGATATTTTTGATAGAAAGCTACCAGTGCAAAAATCAGAATTTTACATTTTTAGCGACACCCGTTATATGAAATCTCTCGTTGCACCTTTAAATAATGGGTAATAAATATCTTTTAAAAACGTACTGATATATTACAGTTCATCAGTTATAATGGTTGAAATTTATCTTGAGCTTTATTCATATCTGTCATTGTAATTTATTTGTGTGAGCATTTGTAAATTTAGAAAAGAAACTACTTACATCCTAATATTAGAATTAAAACACCGGTATTTGAAACAGGAAATCCAAAATATATTTCCCATATTAATTACCTCATCAGGAAATGCATCCCATCACATGCACTTCTACAGAAACTACTACATGTGACCAATAGATAATTTGACTCACAATACACATGATAACCCAATCATAAATGGCACTCTCTATTAAACAAAATTTTTCAGTGCAACAGTAAGTTAGTAATAATTAAGCTTACTCAGACCACCAAAAAGTTTGTCTCGCATGCCTTTGACAAAACAAACCATGTGCTATGCCTTTGGCAAAACAACCTATACTCTGTAAACCTAGAAGTACAAAGTAATCAATAAACTCCCACACCAGTCTCACAAGGAACGCCTGGTATTTGTCGACTTATATGACCAGTATTTTGTGTATCAGTGTAAGAGATTTGTTTTGTTCTTACACCACGTGCTGTGTCTTCAACGCGCGCGATTTAGACTGCGTCTAAGAGTGTATAAGTGTGTTTTGTAGTAAGGCGCGATAATGCTGCGCAGCGCATCGATTAATTTACTTTGTACTTCGAAGTTTATGAAGTATGCAGATTTTTTTCGGACAACTTAATTTGAGAAAATGTTCAAAATTGGCCTTATTGCAGTGTTATGTGACAAAATAGACTCCATATACTTATGCATACAGGTATGAGACACAGATCTTCTTCCTTGGCCTAAAATAACCCCCAAAAATAATAAATTCAAATGAAAAATTGTCAACATTCTCAATTGTTTTAAAAATTAAATTTACTGTTGATGTGAAAGACAAAACTAAAACTTCAATGTAAATGATAAACAAATTTTGCTCCAAGCCTTTTTGTAGGTGTGTGCATGTGCTTTCTTTTTTTGGGGGGGGGGTCTAATTTTGCTCTACAGAAAAAAATTACCAAATGCTTGCCAAGGTTGGATAAGGGAAGGTACACTAAACATCCACAAATCAAAAGAACTGTGTCACTTTCATAAAACCAGTGCAGAAGTAGCACAGCATCACAGACATCAAGCACTTCAGGCTCTTATCATAATGTGACACAGTACGGTTACAACTGAAATTCCGTGGGCAATTTGGGATTGAAGCCATATATCATGTATGTGCATCTCAGTATATTCAAATAACAAGAAAAAAAACTGACGCAAGAGAGGGGGACATTTTGTTGGGTTCCTGTCCATGCTGGGATGAAATTGATAGTATTAGTAAATATTACATTTTAACAGTGGGGTTAGAATAGGCATTAGTATATGTGTTAGTAAGCATGAATTTTTGCTGATTTCAGAGTGTGAGAGGCCATTGACAAAAAAACGAGGAAAATGGGACAAAAGAGGAAAAAGCAGTAAAATTGCCAAGAACAGGCTGAATTTGAAAATCAAAGAAAAAGCTAAAATTTTGGCACTAACAAAATTTCAAAACGAGGAAATCCTCTTAAACGCGGAGATTTCACACCCCTGTAATTATATCAGGCACAAGGAAATTGAGATGCACCATCTTGAACCTTTCATGGCCCAAACATGTGCCTGATAAATTTGCCACAAAATTGAATTTCTAAAACAAATTTCTAAAACAAATATGGGCATTTCAGGTTAGATCTTAGACTCTTTTACAGTCTGAAAAATGTTTCACTTTTTGACTGAATTCCAAAAGTCAAGCTTGCCCAAAAAGTTTTAGTGGTAAACTCAAACATAACTCACTATAGGATTAGCACAGTATCCAGTACTGTCCCACATTGTATTTTTTTTAAATATTTTGTTTTTATTCCAAAAATTTAGTGCTATATCCTCTGAAAATGGGAGTAATATCCCGGTAGTAATTTACTCATCTCAATACTAAAACCAAACACCATTCTCTTGGCACTGCTTTTGGGCGCAGTCAGCACCATTACATGACAAACATCTACTTACTATAATATACCTGCCACAGATGAATTAAAAAAATTAGGTAAACTAGCTTCTACTTAACAGTGGGGTTAGAATAGGCATTAGTATGTGTTAGTAAGATGAATTCTGTTAATTTATAATATTAGGCACTAAGGATTTGAGATGCACCATCTTGAACCTCTCTTGGCCCAAACACATGTCCTCAGATCTTTGACACAAAATTGCATTTCTAAAACAGATTTCTAAAACAAATATGGACATTTAAGGTTAGATTCTTAAACTTTTGCAGTCTGGTAGTTTTGGAACTTTCTTCTCAAAATACAGATAAATTGCCAAACCTTTCGAAAGTATTCCAAAAGTGAACTTTGCTCAGACATTTTAGTTGTAAACCCACCAAAACAATGCTCAATTTAGGATTAGCTTGTATCCAGTACGTACCACCTTCATTTCTTTAAATATTTTGTTTTATTCCAAAAATTAGTGTCAGATCCTTCTGAAATTGAGAGTAATATATTCATTGCAATACTGTAAAACCAAACATTATACTGTTGGCACTGTTTTTTTTTTTTTGCTCAGTCGCATCATTACATGGCAAATATCTACTTACTATCATATACTAGTACCTGCCACTGAGGTATTCGAACAAATTCAGGTAATGGGTAAACCAGTTTCTACTTCTACAACAATTTCTAATGTCATACAAACAAGAACTTCAACTACAGATAGATGAACTACTCGTACAAGGCTCACAAATTACAAACTAAACAAGCCACCAATTTAAGGAAGCAAATAAAGATATTTAGGGAATTTGATATAATGGAAAGAAAAGAACAAACTGACGACACATACAGCATTGGTTCAGACCTGTGAGCCGATAGGAATTGGCTACCGAAGACTCTTCGCTAGTCGAGGGTGTTAGAGTGCAGTGCGGGCTAGTTCTTCTGTTTGTGGAGGAAAGCAAGCAGTGATGGTTTTAAAAAAGTTAGATGAAAAACGGAAATTATATTGTGCTAGCACGAGTGTGGATTAATATTCCATTGTTAGAATGAATGTTATTAAGGAGCAGTGCAATAATAAAGGTGTCGTAAGGAATGGTGAGTTTGAGAAAGGCCCACCACAGTGAGCCAAAGGAATGGCCCAGTCTACAGCCCAACCAGCTAAGGCTTTTCGCAATATTCTCATGCCCAAAAAAACATTAGCCATAAGATCACAAAACTATTCATAAAGACACCAAGTGATGGGTTTTCAAAACCAATGTGACTTGAAATTGTAATAAAACATATTATACCTCATTAATATTCATGACTAATCATGCCAATTCATTGGTTGATTCCTATTACAAGAGCTACTATCCCTGGGAAAGAATTTAATCGGGTTCCATACAAACCTCATTCCTGGAGGTCAGAGTCAGGTGTACTAAAAAACAATATAACTTGGTTAATATCAGAGGAATTAGGCACACTATGTTTCCTTGGTACTGGCGATTGACCCATCACCCCTCACCCTTGGATTTGGGGTGATACGCCTGTAGGAGAAAATAAGTGTATCGTATATAAACTATAGTATTATGTATAGAGCACTGGCCTGCCTATTTTTGGCACTAAGAACTATTTTGATGGCTACTTAGAACGTAATATCATGTAATGAACTAATCAGAGATACTGTAAAAATGAAGATATTGTTTTACAGAGATACAGAAGCACTATTTTATTGGGACTAGGAGGGCTATCTCATGTTGTGTCGAAATGAACATATCAGAGTTACTCTATATAGGATTATGGTAGTTATCAGGGGTTTCAAGAACTTTTGCTAGAAAACAATTAACACTGTCAAGTCTAATTATACCTAGAATGATAACACCATTTACCAAACCCTGCTTATGTAGAATAAGTTAGAGAGTATTATAGTAACTTAATGTCACTAGTTCAATCCACCTGGGTACATAGGATTTTAATAACCTGGAATGACAACTTGTATTTTTTGGCTATTTCACAGAGACTGGAACAATCCTCTTGATACATCAGTTTGATGATTTTCCTCCTTTAGAATAATAATTATTGCCATTGTCCTTAACAATTGTACAAAAATAAATGTTTAAAACAAAAGAATTAGTAAAATCATACATGATGTACACTGATTTTCACCACTTTTAACAGCAATTTGCATATTTTCTCCAGCAAAGATGATTGTGTACATGCACAAGTGGAGTGTAACACAACCACATAAAATGCAATTGAACGCATTCTTTCACACCCACTTTCGTAACTGATTTTCACTACTTTGTCAGCATATTTATCTGCCCAGTGAACGTGAGTATGCACACAAAATAGTCATGTAGGCATATATGGAATGTACACCACAACATACAATCAATACAAATGAACCCATACAATGTAACAATCCAACACAATCTATAGAATAGGCTCATCCATGGTAAGTTTACCTCAAGGTACCAGGCCCTCAACAGTGTACCAACTTGAGACATTAACTCGCCCATCGAAGTGGTTCTGTGACTCCCTGTTTACTGGATCACACACACGCACCTTTGCGAATGCTATTGCCTGCCATAGACTTTGGTGGTGGGGTGATCATTTTGATCAGTTCAGGATTCAAAATCGCGATCCAGTTTTACATAATAACAACCAGATTACACATACCACTTTGCTGGCGAATTACTGGTCTGTACAACACCTTGTCTTGTTTTGTGCTTTTGTAAGTGGTGTTTTTTCTTTAAGAGTGCCACACAATGTTTCTTACTATTTTTTTTATTCATGGTCAACTATTCAAGAATTGAACAATCAAGATTGAACTTCAAGACAAGGAGTATAGTGTATTTAAATCAGCAGTACGGCAGTCCACTCTCACTAATAATGAACTATATTTTTGTTCATCTATGAAGTCAGGTTCCAATCTTAACATTTTTGTCTACTCTCTGAGTCAAGATTTTTAACTTTTATTAGCCCCGATTCCACCTTCCAAAAAAAGATTGATATGATCTATCATAGTCCCTAGTCAGGATTCTGCTTACTTGCCAATGATCTTATTTCAGAGTTTTTTAATAAACCAGTTAATTGAGACTCTAAGAAGGGAATTCATTCGCTGACGATAAATCACTTGCTCAATGTAACATATAAGCTGAAACTAGGATGTCACCTTCACAATACAGAGATAACAAATGCACTTTTATGCCTCGAAAATCTAAGCTTTCTAACCTGGGGTTGTAATGAATTAGGCCTGGGTTCAATAATATGCAAGAACATACTCCTTCATGGGACCATCATTTTACGTTAATGTGGTTTAATGTTCTACAATGTAATGTACAATGCATTTGACTTTACCTCTTGATTTTTCTTCTGAATCCATACAGTAAGTCTTTACACAAACCTGAATTTACTTTATTTCAACGTCTAAACCACGGTCATTCTCCATCATTCGACTATCATTGTGGGAAGTACTAGTTCCAACAGCCTATAGAAACTGATTTCTTTCAAATTCACAAATAAAAGGTGTGGACTAAACAAAGAGTTTCAAAATGGCTTTTTTACTGCCTAGACATATTCTATTAGAATATTTCGTATTTGCCAATTTAATATAACATCTCTACATTCACAAAACAAAGCTCTAAAAGCACGCAAGCACCATCAGTGGCAGGGCCAGGAGTGGCATGGGGCATTTTCCTCCCCCAAAAATTTGTTCCCCATTCCCCCCCCCTTCCCCGACTGGAAGAAAAATGATGGTTGTTGGACGCAAATCTTTGATTGGGGCCAAATCCTGTGATTTGGCCAAAAATCAACAAATTTGGGCAAACATCAGTGAATTTGGGCCAAATTTGTTTTAAAAATTTAACAAATTGAAGCAATTTCAGAAGCATGATTGATGTCAACTTTTTCCCCATTTGCCCCCCCCCCCCTCAGGGAAATGAAGTCTGGCGCCACCACTGACAACTAGCTCATGATGTGAGTAATCAGAACCAGAACTACAGGTGCATTTCATGATCCAAGTACCATTGTGTTTAAGTTCAATAAATATCCTTGAGGAAATGTATTTCCAAAATTTCAGTTGTTATGATGGTGCGGTTTTGAATTTATGAGCGAATGTTTGTATCACACTCCCCTAGGCCACTGTGTTTGTGTTTACAGACACAAAATCCAAAATTAGGGAATTCTTGAGGTAGTGTTGGGAACTGGGAAGATATCATGATTGACAAACCATGGTTTCATTTTGGCTTATGCTATACGATATCCTTCTAGGGATGTTCATCGAGACCCTTTCCCATATTTCACGGTTTGAGATTTTGACCACCACTTAGGTTCCTGGAGCATCAAGTTGTGACAACATGCCAGAGAACAGTATCATTATATGGTGCTGTCCACAATAGCAGTAGCGATATTTAATCTGAAAGGTAATCAAGGATTAGAATTACAAATCTTGCACACTGATCTCGTGGGTTAGGTAGCTGACCTCAGATACAATGTCTGGGGTTTGAATCTCACCTCCTGCTCTTTTTAAAATAATACAGGTCAACCAAAATGAGGCACTTTTTTCACTCACAGTCACAAACCTGACAACCAAAACACCTTTAGCCTAGATAAAAAGTGCTTTTTCAGATACCAAGATCGGACCACTGTGGAAATCTGGGTATGGGAGAGGCTATTAGCCCGATGGGGCATGGGACCTTTAATAAATATATGGATAATAAACACTCCTGTTTTTAATTTGATCTTACAAAGAAATGGGTCTTTTCACCAGTATTTACAAGTAATGCGTAATATGAAGAACACATACAATGTAGCAATACTTCCTCAAATAAACACAAAAGCATAATTAGTTCAATCACTTCCTCTGGAGTATGCCTGGTAGCATTTTGTTCCACTGGAGATGACATGTTGTGTCCTATAGCAGTGGTTGAGAAAAAAGTCAACTGCTTGCATATGGCCCACTAATCACAGATCAAATCCAGACGACTGACAAGGTCGTCTCTAAAATGCCTCCTACTTGAAGGCATCCTTTCGGGAATCGACACAGAGAACCATAAGCCGAAAGCTTCTTCACATACTTGTATAGGAGGGGTGGGCTTCACTTAAAATTGCAAATTTGTTTTGGTGGGCTTGACATCTCGAAATGAAATCAAGGGGTGCAATTTCGTTGTAACTTGCAGAATTCAGGGTTGATTCTCGGCCAGGTAATTTTGCGAGGAATCAATTGATAAGACCATCTGTTTGGCGAACTTATCAGTTATTACCATGTATTTTAACTGTTAGAAATCTAAAAACAGAAGGCAGAAGTAATGCTTAAACAATTGTTTAAAAACCAATAATTTGGAGCTGGAAATTTTAATTAGGCCTAAACTGTGTTCGAAATGTGACACACTGGAGCAATCGAGACCAATACAAGTTAACTACTTGCGAAGACAACCCTTTAAATATTTCAACTACAACTACAAGTATGAGTCCACGTTTGAGTTCTTTACTCACATAAAATGGTGATAAATTAACCAAAATGCCATCTCTTCAGATCTAGAGCACTAGTTCTCATACATGATCCAACATAGACTTCTAAAAAGCAGGACTGCAGAAGCGACTTTGGAAGACAAAAAGCAATATTAAGGCTTGGGATTCTGATTTCATTTCGTAATATTTTGTAACTTAATTAGGAATGCCTTCGTGAAAAAAAAAATCAAGAATCGGATGCAGTTAATGGCACAACAATATGCAAAATTTCGAATCTGCAGCCTTGCAAGCCTGCCGAATTCGCAACAGGTTGGCGAATCTCTCTCAATTTTGCTTCAAAAAACAAAAAATTACAATGTTGAAGGCACCGTTTAGCAATACCTCCCATCAGTATGAACAGCCTCAACTGCTAAAATTACATTTACTCACGAAATTTTCCATAGCGCTACAGAACCGTGGACTGTCTACTTCCCGCATCACTGTGTTTACAATTTTGCAGGACTGAAAAGGTAAACACTGAGGCAAAGCATTTACCACATACCTAGATATATTCCCGTTGGATTTTGATACAATTGGTTTTATTTTTTGTTACAAACTAATCGTATAATCGACAAAGGATTCTTTCTAACTAAGATCTTATTAGTGCATTGATGTTAGTACGTTTTTAGAATTATTTTGCCTTTTTAGAATTGATATTTTGCCGTTTTAAAAGGAAAAAACCTTCCATTTTTATGGATACTAGGGCAACATGGTAAACACCTGGCTTTGATGTGATGGTAATTGTTAATTGGGGTCAGGTCAATTAATTGATTTTCCGTAAAACAGTACGTGTTTGAATCGAAGATCTGACGTATTTGTCATTGAAAGCAGACTTTCGCCTTAATATTTTGTTTGTTTGACATAAAATCGAACGATATTCATTAGTTCTTTTGAAGAAAAAATACATTGGTTGTGATTCTCCTATTTCTATATACTCGGTAGGCCAAAGCTTATTTTTTTTCTTGACTGATTTTTTTTCTCTTTACTGAATTTTCTTGACGCAATCAACTCTGAGTCGCGTTGACTTCGGGCGCGAATCTTTAGCAAATCGATCGCGGGATTCGCGTCGAAATTGCATATCCCTGCTTTTTGCTTTCAGCATATTTGCGGGTAGCAATCAGAATGGCCCTACCAGCAACTGTTCTTTTATGTACCTATTCATTTAGGCAACCACAACACTGAACATCAACAATGCATCATAGCTAACAGGTCGCTAAAATGTTAAAACAACGAAATTAAATTCACCAACTATGGCATAGAAAATTTTATGCCTTCATATGCCTTCATTTGTGGTTTAACTTTACTAGTAGTTCATGTATGTAGATCAACTAGAATTATTATTACATTGAAATTTTTAATAGGTACCCTCCCAAAATTACTGCCCACCCTAGTTATGTTGTGCATGTGAATCTGTGTTGTCTTGAAGACTCCCTGATTACACTGGTACGGCAGTGACTTAGAAGCTTTTCTTGGGGGCGCGGGGAGGTAAGGGGGCACATATATTTTCGGGGAGCAATGCATATATTAAAGAGGATTTGTCAAATGGGCCTATGTTGCTTTCAATGTCATATTGGTGCATGTGCATAACAGCACGTAATTCCACATGGGGGGAGGGGGGCAAGATTTTTCACAAGGAAAGGGGACAAGAGTTCCCATAAGGGGACAAGGGGCAAGATTTCCCACTGGGGGATAACTGCTCCTGCCCCTGCCCCCCCTTGTTATGCCACTAGTGGTAAGGTATTCCCAAAATTGTCCATAAATTAACATGCTGAAATCAATTCTCAAATCTATGCATATTATACATTTTGGTGTTTCTATATCAATTCTGATGTCCCCACCCCTTTTTTATAATTTGTAGCTGCCATGCATTCTGGAAATTCAGCAAATTAACACTTAATGTAATAAATTAGATAAATGATGGCAGGGCAGCCTCACAGGCACATTGACAACCCAAACAAACCATGCCATGTAGTTATTGTAAATCAATGTGTCTCAACAACAACCGATATGAATCAGAGAGGGTCTGTCTGGCTAGCCCTTCTTCCTAACATCTATTTTTAATTAAATGTCTTTGTAAGTCACTTGGCCTTACTGTTAGTGCCACCCTTGCCCCTAGCTAATTGAGGGCCTATATGGCCAGGTAAAAAAAGGGGTTAATTAGATGGTGCAATAAACCAATCTCACAATTATGAATTAACCTATGTTTCTAGGCTCACCTTAAAGACATTATTAGTGATTTATCCAAATGAGTCAAAATACCTGAATTGGCCGAATACTAAAAGTGAGGATAAGTCTGTAAATTCTCGTAAGTTACTTCTTGCAACTGACGAATTGACAGAAAAGGGAAAAGAAAACAGGTGCGTTCAAAGATATAATTCTCCATTCAATTAAGCGTGTGTTTTAGTAATTGTCCGTACGGACACCAATGACTAAAAGGGTCTGATTTTGTCCTTTTTATGTTGCTTCTGGTCCTATCGTTGCGGGGTATTTAGGACATCATATTTGTTACAGACATTCACAAATTCTGATTTTTGATGATTTTTTCGATTTCCAGATTTAGCAAATCACGGATAGTGCCTTTAAGATACAGGTATCACTACATCTGCAGTGGTAAACTGTCTGCATCCTTGGCAACCTTTCAAGACCTTGTCAAAACTTCGTAAGTAAGGACATTCATAGATCTAATTGTGATGCATCTCTTTCTGTACTGCCTCTAGTTCCGATTGATTACAACACTTCCTTTTTTAGTATCAGTATTTAGAACCTGCTGATGTCGAATCTATCTGAAAGCACTACATATGACAGTATACTATAGATGCCTCAAAGTACATACTTTGGAGTATGTGGTCTCCAGTGCAACTTGCAGTTACACATGTGAACAACATGAGAATAAAGGCATTTAGTTTGTATCAAAGAAAATTTCCTTAAGATTTCAAAAACAAGGCATCAAGCCTACGCTTATTTTGTCTTTTCAAATAGCAAATTAACCACATTTACAAGTTGATTCCCAATCAATTGGGGGAATCACGGCTTGGAATATCTTCGCAATAATACTCTTCTTCCCTGCGATGCCAAGCTGAGGACTGTATAGAACTTTCTTTCCATGCTTGCTTGACATGTGCCATGAACTCAAATTTGGGCATAATAAAATTCTGAAGTGGCCGGCTCAACCGAGCTACCGCATGCAGATGTTAACAACTCTGTTGAGATAGCAAGCCTTTGGGACACAGCGCTAGTCTTGCGATACATTTCTGTAATCCCACTTAATTGAACGATTTACATTGACATTTATCCTTCAATTTTATACAAGCCCAGGCTTGGCATCCTTAGGGGATTAATTTAACATCTTTAAAATTTAATACACCAAACACTGCCATTTTTAAAGAGTTCAAATAAAAACCGACCAAAACTTGATTCTCAACTACATATAAGCATTAATTTTTTTCTCGTGCCAGTGTGTAGGATAGGTACTCCCAGACGTAATTATAGCACCTCACATACAAAATTATAAGATGCCTTCCATTAATACATGACAGAGTTGACTTATACCATGAAATTGGTGTGACATATGTGTTAGCGAAGTTGATCATTCGGTATTCCACAACCACAACTTTGCACCACGACGGATCACACATTCATCCCCCAATTCACTCTCGTGATATCACATGTTTTTTCGCACGAAGGAACAATGCAGCATATAGTAAACAGCTTGCGTTTTCCATTAATAATAATTCACCCAATTTGGGTTTTATAGCTAAAATGTAAATTTTAAAGGGGGATGGCCGATTTAAGTAGATGAAGTTTTCATCTTGACAGAATGGACTTCACCTCAAAACTCCTCTGTAAAGTTTAGTTCCGATATTTCAATCCGTTTAAATGTGATAAACTAAAACTTGATTTTGTAAGCCTCGAGTGCCGTGTAAAATTAATATGTTGTCCGACCAAAATGGGGCATATTTTCGCTCAACTTCCAACTAAACATCCTTACCCTAAATTTCATCAGTGTAAACGATAAAAAGTAGTAGCTTCTTCCGATACAAAATTTTACCACTTCTGGTAAAATTTTGGGGTCCCTGGTGACAAGGCTATAACGATCATGCACGGACCTTTAACAAAATATTTGGTCACTGATGGTGCACTGCCCTCGGGGGCATATCTAATAAAAATGCACGAGCTCCCTTTTTATTATTTGTGCATCGTATAAATCATTAATACTTTTAATGAACATACTGTGTATTCTTTCCATTCAACACCTGGCCGACCTCTTTATTTTTTCAAATAATACCGGCCTGCTAGCAATATCCAGCTTGTTATAAAATCATTATTTCTAATATCATTTTTAACAGCAGAGAGTGGTGAACGCTTTTATATCTATTTATTTTTTAATTTTTTAGGTTTTTTCTTTTTTTAATTTTGCTATATTTTGCAAATTGATTGTTTCTATTTAAATATGTCAATTTTCTTACATTCCCGACACATCTCCTTCATAAAATAACAGTCCATATGGTGCCTTCTCATTGTTTCTGTAAAACTTAATCAGCAATAAATCATGTCGCCCTATGCCTAAGGCCATTTCAATCATTTGACCATAACACTACTGCGAGAGACAACATCAGACAACACACACAGGCAAAACAGTCGGGAACCTCCCTACAGGTATAGGCTGCCCAGGTTCAATGTTTCTCAAATTAATTATGAGTCGAGTGATGAAAGCAAATAAATTTACTGCCATGTTTCAACTTCGTATTTTAACATGCATGGAAATATGTACTTGGCCATTTGAATTAGAAAATGAAAATACATGTACCAAAGTAAAAATGTTGAGGTAATTGAAGGGTTATGTGTTAGTACTACTGTACTGACCCTAGTATAGTCCCACCTGTTTTAAACCTGAAATTAGCTCGAATTTAGGGGGTGGGATTATAATGGGATCTCCACCCTAACATGAAGCACATGAGCATCAACATTTCAGCCTTTCAGAGCTCAGATATTTTCATGTATCAAATGAGGAGTATGATCAACAAAGACCTGTAAATGAACCATGAAACTAATTAATTTTATGAAGAAAATCACTAGAAGATACTACCAAAACAATAATAACAAAATTTCAAGTAATCTATTGTCTTCCAGCAAAAAACTTATGGTGGGATTATAATAGAATTTTCTGCAATTCTACAGATTCTTTCAAAACTAGGGGGTGGGATTATAATGAAGCATGGGACTATACTCGGGTCAGTACAGTATATGTAGGTTGTGCTAGAGAGGTATGAACCTGAGTATGACCCTCAACCAAGTATAACCTCAGTGTCCCCAGCCTTGAGAGGCTTCTGTATGCTTGAGACTTCCTATTCCTAGCTTATTCAGTGATATTAGAGTTAGGATTAGTGTTTGGATTAGGTTAAAGGGATAAGCAGCAATTTGCTAATTTGGACCATCAAAAAAAATCATAAAACTCCATGTATTGATATCTTTGTTACAGGTATACATGTGCTAACATTAACGCAAGTGGTTGGCTTGAAATCCGTGTAGTAAAGACAAAACAGTATATTTGATCCAATTCTGGAATTTTATGGGCGTGTCTAAAAATGTTGTCTTCTGATCAAAAGGGGCTTTTCTCTGCAAATGTCCTAGATTTTAAGCATGATAGTGTACACCATGACCTATACAGTTTGATCTCAAACACATACATTATTGATCTTTGTTTATTTTGTACTGGTGTGTAGCAGTATCAGCTAAGATAGTGTCCATTTGGAGTCACCATCACTGCATGTCCATTTGCAGGAGATGGTATGAAAAATGCAACTATTTGGTATTTTTTTCCTGCATTAAAGGTGCGTGTTCTGATCGTCTTTGGGACCCCCCTGATTTACCCGGAAGTAGTATCGACTTTGATATCAGATGAAAGGCTGTATTTTTCTCATTGTTGTCCTGAAATTTGAGCCCTCAAATCCATTTCATTCCCAAGATAAAAACAAAAAACTGCCGCTTTATTATTGCGTCTACCGTCAAAACCGCAAGTTTGTTTCCCACGGTACTTGATGGGGTGTATGTGCATGTGCCAGGCTCTCATATAAAGTAGAGAACACAATACACATAATCGGAACAAGCACCTTTAAAGTAGTAAAATGGAATTGCTCACATTTATCTGAAAAGCAAATATAATAAATTTTCATTTTCTTTGCTCTTGCATTATCATTGCTTATCCCTTTAAGAGTGAGGGAGGCTCAAATGGGCATGAGGTGAGGTCTGGGGTTCAAATCCCTACTCAGGAGAATAATGTAGATGTTTTTTTTTTCTAAGGTATATCTTATGTATATTGTGCACTGCTTTACTGCAAGTATTTTATTACAATTTGTTCTTTGTAGAATGCTTCAAATGCATGCACTTGGATTATTGGGAGAGGGTGACCAAAAGAAATGGGGAGGGCGATGGGAGAGAGGAAGAGAGAGAGGGGAAAAGGGGTGAAAGAATGAAAGAGTGGAGAGAGAGCAAAAAACATGCATCTCTGGTGCGTTTTGTGTGTTTTTCACTGTGCATTTATTCATGTACATGTCGGTACATGCTTGTCTGCTCTATGCATTTGTATAATTTAATTTTGGTGGGCATATATTTGTGTATATATATTTTCTGTTGCATGATTTGCATCTAATACATTGTGTACACAGTGCATACTGTATGGGTTTTTCTCATTAGCAGAGACGTTTAATTGCTTTTTTTTGCAAATGTTTATATTATGCATTCCAGGGAAAGAAATGTACATTTTTTTTTTGGGTTGCCAAGCTAATTTTTGTCTTTCCTAAATTGCCTGTTACTATTAATATATATTTTGCATTTTTTAATGTAATGCAGTTATTCAAATAAATATTATTATTATTATTGAGCAAGTTACATTGTCCAAATATTTATGCTTAAAAGTGCTTATTCCAATTTATCTATTGTGTTCTCTACCTGACATGAAAGCCAGAGACTTGCACATACGCCCCATCAAGTACCGTGGGAAACAAACTTGTGGTTTTGATGGTAGAAGCAATAATGCGCGAAGCCCTATTCAATACTGTGCTAATATTGATGGTTAACCATTAAAACTACATTTTTTTTTGTTTATATCTTGAGAATGAAATGGATTTTAGGGCTCAAATTTCAGGATGACAATGAGAAAAATACGGCCTTTCATCTGATATAAAAATCGATACTACTTCCGGGTAAATCAGGGGGTCCTAAAGACGATTGGAACACGCACCTTTAAAGGGGGGATGGCAATTTAATTTTAAGGTTTTCATCTTGATTGGGATTATAACCCAAACTCTAAAATGTAAAGTTTTATGATATTTCAATCCGTTTTGATGTGAAAGCTAAAAACATGAGTTTGTAAGCCCTGTAGAGTACTGTATAAAATTAACACTGGTTGACCAAAATGGAGCCCATTTTTGTTCATAACTTCCAAACCATACAACATTTAACCCCAAGCAGTGGCGTAACAGGCGGGGGGGCAGGGGGGCAGTTTTCCCCCCGACAACTTTGGCCAGGGAAAAAATTGCAAAAATCATGCTAAATCAGCCGTTTTTTAGCCCTCTGACCGGGAAAATTGGCCTTTTGACCCCCCTGAGAGGGAAAATTTCCCAAGACTGGGAAATATGCCCCCTCAGAGGGGGCAGGCCCGATACACCACTGACCCCAAGGTGAGGTTGTCCGATATTAAAATATTGACCACTTTTGATATAAAATTGGATCGATTAAGCCCAAATTAATTGGGCGAGCTATGAGTTGCAAAAATAATGGGCGAGACGCAGTCAAGCCCAATATTTTAAAACGCATAGCGAGACCAATTAATATTGGGCGTAAATCATCCAATTTTATCATTATCATGTTTGGATCCGATATTTTCCAACACTTGGACTCCTCAAAACATGATAATGGTAAAATCTGGGGTTCTGGGGATGAGGCTATTCACGATCGGGTCATGTCCCTTTAATGTGTTTGAACATGCAATGCGTGTTCCTTTCTCCTCTTTCATACTTCACTGGCCTATTTGCTACTGTTTGACAGCTAGGTATAGCGACCTTCAAAGTGGTTGAACTTGGTGACAACCATGCAGATTTGTTATATCCCTGAGAAAGGGAGGGGAGAGAGTGAAATAGACTGAGAGAAACTTAGACTCCCACACTTCCTACATCCTGCAAATGTCATTGTAAGAGTGTGGCTTCTGTGTGGGAAGCAAATATGGTATCACTATCAGTGATGACAGTATATGCTTTCTGAAACTCAATAGTAAATTGGTTTATCTATTTCTAAAATATAATTAGACTAATTCCTCTATTTTAAATTTGATGAACAAACATTTACAATATTCTGGCTGATATTCACTTATATTAGGTGAAAATTATTCTGTATGAATGTTAGGCTGAGAGTGATATTTTTAAACAACAACAGTTTCACTTTTTCTTCCAAGTGGGTTGACCTGGCTGCCTATGAGCTGATGTGTAAGTGAATATGTGCAAGTGACAATATTACCAAAAAAAAAAGCCAGCCAAAAACTTGCTAAACATACAATTTGCAATGCCTATCACCAGAGGATGTTTTGAACCCATCCTATAATGCAATGCACTGAGCCTATACTGTACTGTACTAAACAGAGGTCAGTATTTAGGGATACAAAGTGTTCCAAGAAATTTAAGAACCACAAGATTGACATTTCGTGACCATGCATATAATTCCCTAAGTACCAGTACCTTGTGGGCTTTTATGTGTTAAAAATAGGATTTTCGTGGGACCATGTGACCTTTATATACTGGGGTGAAATTTCCCAAAACTGGTGC
>JAMKCH010015013.1:0-25021 GCA_023653785.1 Ophioderma brevispina | reverse complement strand
CACAGGTGTTTTTTCTCATAATAAGGAATTCATCCAAACCTTTGGAGAGACTCTCTTCAACAAGTCAACTTTGAAATTTGCGTCTTGTATACGATTGTGGATGATATAAAAATAGGCCATGATACGTTTGCGATTTAATCATCTTTCCGTGCTACAACACTGGGGATAACTTACTTCCTTCACTAAAATTTTAAAAATATTATGTAAACCAGGAAAAGCTGTATCCCCAAATGAAAAGATTGCACATTATTTAGAAAAATGAATAAAATGTCAACTCAATTTACTTCCAGAATGTCAGTGACCAATATGTACACCCAAACTCAAACTTTAACTGAATTGTGTTACACAGTTATTAAAGATGTTCCAGACAAAATTGCGATTTCTCCATAAAAAATGTACTAGAACATGGAAACATTGTTACTGCTGTCACTTAGCTAAGATCCATAGATGTTATATTCTTATTCAACTTATACGTTCACATAATCTTTAAAGATGCGTGTTCCGATCGTCTTTGGGACCCCCTGATTTATCCGGAAGTAGTATCGATTTTGATATCAGATGAAAGGCCGTATTTTTCTCATTGTCGTCCTGAAATTTGAGCCCTCAGACCCATTTCATTCCCAAGATAATAAACGGAAAAAAAGAACACCGTTTTAATGGTTAACCATCAATATTATAGCATAATAGGGCTTTGTAATATGCATTATTGCTTCTAAAACCGCAAGTTTGTTTCCCACAGTACTTGATGGGGCGTATGTGCAAGTCCAGGTTCTCATATCAAGTAGAACACAATAGACATAAATCGGAATAAGCATCTTTAAGTATTCTAAACAACACTGTTATCTCAATTTAGCTTTTTTTCTTTGACATAACCTGTTTTCATTATTTCCCTCGTCTTAGTGTATAGAGTGTATACAATTAACCAGTCAAGATAATATATAACCACTTTGGCATGCCATACTGGAGGACAAACATCCACTTGCTGAGGTATAGGTCCCTCGATCGATTCCACAACTATCATGTGTTATAATGGTCATCACCACATTATCATTAAATTTTCCTGGGAAATCCTGTCACAGACCTCTTGGAGAAAACTGTTTAGATTGATGGGTTCATTCATGCATGTAAAGTATGCTATAAAGTATATATATATATATAGTACTGAAATGTTCATACATGTATTTTATGTCCAGACTTGTGCACTGTTTGTATTTTAGTTGGAAGATGTCATTTTAAAGACCAGAAAGTCTTTTTGATGCCAAAAGACCAAGACGGGGAACCAATTTTATACTGTGCAGTATGCCAATAGTCCCAAAGTTACAGAACCTAATTCAAAATCATGCACTAAGCTTTTGAGTTTTGTTCATAAACGTGGGCACTGGTAATGGAGATGGAGAATATCCTGAGATCAGCAGCAGATCGCCGTCACACCCCCCACACAAGCACACACACGCAAATCCCACAAAGGGGCAAAAAGTCCACTTTTTGTTGATTTTGTCCATAAAATGGTCCAAAGTGTAGAGAAATTTGACAAGAAAGTCAAATTTTAGTGATGAGATGTTCAAAAAGGACTATTTTTAGGGGATTAGTCTGCTTTTACCAAATGCAAAAAAGTGCACATTTTCAAAGTCCCGCACCCCCTAAACAAGGAATTTCAAAAAGTACCGTTAACAAGTACATTTGATCGGTATAAAAGTACCCCTAAACAAGTATGGTAAGTGTAAAATCCTACCCTTAATAAGTACTGGCTATATTGACCCTAAGCAAGTATATAGAAATTTGTTTCTTTGTAGGCTATACTGAATAGCTCATTTATACAAAATGAGCCAAATACGATACAAACTCGAAATTTCCAAATCGTACCCTAATGTAAGTTCAAGTCCCGCTTCAAGTGTGAAAAGTACACCCTTTTTCCAGATTTCAGTGTGTTTTGGGTCGCACATGATATCCCATATCAATAACCAGTGCCCCCGGGCTCTGAATGGAAAGACTAAAACATCACACGTGTGACTGAGACTGAAAAGATAACTAGTATAATAACTGTTGTCTCTGTAGTGCGAATCGTGGTGGTTTCACGATTGTAACAACAATACATTCCATGGATTTGGTAAAATGACTACATCAACCATTTTTCTCTTGCACATTTTTATAAAATAACTTGGTTTACTTTACTTACCCATGGCTATTAATAGCAAGGTATAATGGGGGTTGTGTAGAGTTCACTATACATTGTGCAAAAACATGAGTCCTAACTCTTGCCTTGGACAGGACTGGGGTCTGAATAATGGCAAATTTATGCATATTATTGTCTCTAATTAGCTTATTTGCAAATAACAAGAAAACAAAAGCTCAAGTAACAAAATAAATATCATATACAATGTTCCTTGTGAAATTTGCCACATTTTGGTACCAAAGTCGATACACTTTGGACAATGTATGGCCGCTTTGACATTTGACCTCGTGTCAAGGTCACTAAAGGTCAACAGAAAAAATGGCAACATCGTTTTTCTGAATAGTCAGGCCCAGTAGAAAACATTTATAGTGGTTGCCAACAATTAACATGAACTTCATAAATTCACTCTCTGGAGAACATAGGCCCCTCCACTATCAAGCGAACAATAGAGCTAATGATATTCAACAATCAACCTAAAACACTTCGGATCTTTTTCTCAACAGGGTATGCAGGTTCATTGTTACTGCCCACACTGTTGAAAAGATTTCAAGCTATTTCAGGTGTAATAACTTCCCCGTATTGAATTCTAGTATCTGTTCATAACATAAAGGGCAACATACTCACCTCGCTCATGATTTTTAAAAATGTTGTTCGCTGAATACCATTGCCTTTCTTGGTAAATTGAATAGAAATAGGGTTTTAAAGACAATAATTTGCGGATTTAGGTTATGCACAAATTAGGTCAGTCCTTGTCATAGGCTTTTCTGTCATGAATTTTGTCCCTTTACATTTTCTTTTCGAAAAAAAAATTATTAATCATATGGTCAAAGTTAATGGAACACACAGTAGAATCTCAAGATTTACACTTCCGTCCAAGGTCCACATACAGGAAGGGGAAGGGGGGTCTGCATGTACATTCAAAGCCACATTGCACATCAAGTCATGGACATTACACTTCGGCCCGAATCAGACACACTCTTCTTTGAATTAACCATCAGCAACAATAACAAACCGAAAATGTAATCGTTGGTGTCACCTACAGGCTTCACGAACACACAATCCAACAATTCAACACTAACTATGAACAGCAACTTACTAATCTCAGAAAAACTAACAAATATATCTTCACTGCAGGTGACCTAAACATCAATTTGCTTAACTACTCTAACAGTCCAGCTATCAATGATTTTATCAATACCACAATTGCTAACTCCTACATTCCTCAAATAAATCGCCCAACCAGAATAACCCATAATACCGCAACACTTATTGATAACATTGTCACCAACGCAACCAACTTGAACATAAATGCAATTCCAGGTATCCTCGTCACAGACATCACCGATCACTTCCCCATATTTTATATCACTCCAACTAAAAACAAACAAGCTCCCAAAATACCTGTCTACAGACGTCACTACAGAGAACATAACATCCGCAATTTTAATCGTAAACTTAGTACTGGAACCTGGCACAACACATTCACCCAAACAGATCCAAACCATGCCTACAACCACTTCATCACAACATACGTTAACCATTATGAAAACTCTTTTCCACTACAGAAGAAGGTCCTCAAAAACCACACCTGCAACAGCTATGGATAACAAATGGAATTATGAAATCAATTAAACACAAACACACCCTTTATAAAACATACATTAGGAAAAACACACCCACAGCAAAACAAAAATATAAACAATACAAACGTCTTTTCACTTTTCTAAACAAACATAACATTCTTGTTGATGCACAATACGGTTTCAGGCCCAAGCGTTCCACATATATGGCATCCTTGAACTAACAACTAATCTGAATCAAGCACTTAAAAACAAATATCACACCATGGGAATCTTTCTGGACCTCTGCAAGGCATTCGACACAATTGACCACAATATTCTTCTTCATAAGCTTCAGCACTACGGTGTTCGTGGTGTTGCCTTGGACTGGTTCAGAAGTTATCTCACAGACCGCACTCAATCTGTATACGCCCATTCAACTCAATCACCTACTGCCGAAATTACAGTGGGAGTTCCTCAGGGCTCCATACTGGGCCCGCTACTCTTCATTATCTACATGAATGATATCACAAATATATCTAACACACTCAAACTTATCTTATTTGCAGATGACACCAACATCTTCCTCTCAGACCCAAACTTAAACTCTCTTTTCCGAAACATAAACCATGAACTTACAAAAATAACTGACTGGTTCCGTGCAAACAAACTGTCTCTCAACATATCAAAAACTAACTACATGCTATTCTCTACTCACAATACAAATCACAATTATACAGTCACCATTGACAACCAGTCCATTTCGCAAGTTCATATCACTAAGTTTCTGGGTATCACCATTGATGATAAACTCACATGGAACCAGCACATCAACTCCATCATTATCAAGGCCTCACACGCAACAGGTACCATTTACAGAGCAAGACACCACCTCCCATCCCACATACTAAAAACATTATACAACACAATTGTTCTTCCACACCTTACATACTGCAATATTATCAGGTCCTCAAACTTCCAATCTCGACTAAATCAACTCAACACCACTCAGAAATGGGCTATCCGCACGATCACCAACTCACCTTACAGAACTCACACTGTTAAAAATGTTCATTAAAATAACAGCGATTTGACTGGCAGCTGGGACTCACAACAGTTAAAACCGCGTTTTTTTACAGTCATTTGCACGTTTCGAGTCCCTTTTTACAGTTATTTGCACGTTTTGAGTCCCGGCTAACAGTCAAAACGCCGTTATTTTAAGATCATTTTTAACAGTGCACATCTTACCATTATTTCATTCCCTCAAGACACTAAAAATAGCTGACATTAACAAACTCCAAGTCGCACTTTTCATACATGACTATCACTATAATAATCTACCTTCTAACTTTAACAACTATTTCACGACAAATAGGCAAATATACAATTACAACACTAGACAAGCTGACCAATACCATCTTCCACTGCCCAAAACCACCAAAGAAAAACACCATATTCTGTACCATGGGGCCAAAACCTTGAACGATCTTCCGCAAACAATCACATCTATCCCAAAAAAAAACCACATTATCCTTCGCCGATCTTTTTCTGCATAACCCTCTTCTTACTTCTTCCTTTTCACCCCTCGCCCTCTCCTGCCCCTGTCTCTCTTTCCTCCTCCTCCCCCCTCTCTCTCTCTCTCTCTCTCTCTCTCACACATCCCTATCTCTTTCTCCATCTTTGTTCACTTCTCTCTGCTTTATCCTGTCGCCTACTTCTTCCTATACCGCCCAGCCTCTTTTCGTCCTGGAGCATAATTGTGTTGGACAAATTTTCCTCATCTTCTTCTTCTCTTCTACTCTTTCTGTTTGATATGCGTAGTGTGTTGCTATTATGTTTCTCCTCTTGTTTGTCTTATGTCTATGTGTACATTTTTGTCTTTAAAGATTCTCTTTTTAGTCACATCGGTCATCTTGGTTCTCATTTCCCTCAGTTGTTTGTATCAATTCGTTTGTTTATACCCCTTTCAAACGCCACCTTACTTTTTCCCCTTTGACCTATTCATTTTGTCCACTATTTATATTGTATGTTAGCTTATTTAGTATACCGTAAGTAAGGACCTCCATTAATTATAAGCTCTTAGGAGTTGTCCATTGGAGGTCCTAGCATAATGTTTTTCTTTTTTTACTGTTCTTATCGACATATTATCACATTGTATCTGCTCCTTTTTGTATATGTAAATTTCTGTCATCTATATGTATTGCTGAATAAATTGAATATTGAATATATTATCGCGAACGAGGAAAGAACTTACGCTAATGAGGCAAGGACATAACATCCGAAATCCGTTCAACTGCGTGCACAATGACAATGGACCAGATGTAAAAGAAAAGTGTGTTCCGGTGTGGCAGGAGATATAGTCCTCCGGGCTCACATTCCGGGAACAATGGTGAACAATAGGGTAAACGACCAGTTGACTCTTCACGCAACATTAGTTTCACGCTTTATTCCGTTGTCGTCTATGGAGCCCGGACTATGATACCTGCCGGACTATGATTACTTTCAAACCGGGCCGATTATTGAGTAACATAAAGTTCCATTGTTCGCGTGAGCATGTTGAGGTTATGTATATCCATTGGTCACTGATATTCTAGAAATAAATTGAGTTCACATTTTATTCATTTTTCTAAATAATGTGCACTCTTTTCATGTGGAGACACAGCTTTTCCGGGCATGGTTAAAATAATATTGATTTAATTTTAGTGAAGGAAATAGGAAATCCCCAGGCCTGTAGCACGAAAATTTAATTAAAAGGCCAGCATTGTATCATGTACCATAGCCTAAATTGTAGACGTGTCCTATTATGTGTAGGAGTGGGTGGGTGAAGTTGGTTGTAATTACACTAATTAGCATAAACTACTTTACCTAGCTAACAAATCGGGTATTTTTAAGGGAAAAATACAAAGTATTTCAATTTACGGAATCAAAACTTTACGGACATTTTAAACAGTGCAGTAAAAATAGTGTTCCAATAATTTCGAGAGATTCTTAGCTTTTTTTTAAAGTGAAACATTTTCAAATGCAAAAATAAAGCAAAACACATTGAACATTTGCGGATTCATTAAAAAAAAGCCAAATTAAACTCACAAAGAATACGAACCTGGACCAGATTAAAATGCTGCGCTATGCCTGCTATGGGTTCTGTAGCTGTTGAACACCCACCTCCAATGATCAGCATCTTTTGTGGTTCACTTACGATCTGGTTAAAAAACTCCTGGGTTGCAATACCTGCCTGACACTAATACCAAAATGGAATATACGTCAAATCTGCCGTTAAAGATGAAAACTTTGCACTAATTGTTCTTACAACTTTTACTTTGCGTAGATAAAGACCATCTCAAATTCCCGGGGGGGGGGGGTCACATATGAAATGGATATGGGTGTAAGGCCATGGCGCTTCCAAACCCAGGGGCATTCGGTGACAGAGGACTAAAAAAACTTGGTGTCTTTGGGTGAGAGACATGTCAAAATGCCCCAAAATAGGTGTTTGACAAATTGGCAAAATTTTCCCAAAAAATATGGTCTTTCTAGAAAATTTCTAAAAAAATTCACACAAAATCGTCTTTGGGTGAAAATTTTCTAAAAATTGTCCCTCCCCAAAATAGGGGTCTTTGGGTGACATTGGCAATTGAAAAGGTTGGATTTTTTCAGACATGTATTTCTCATTTAATTGAATATTTTATACACCTCTTTGCATACAGTGAAAAGCTCAGACTTCCTCTGTACAATATGACAACAAAATGATAAAGAATTATTCTCATGGTTGAATAAACAGCCATTTGAATACTGGGAGGGTCTGAAAAGAGAAAGTGCCAAATTTCAGTTCCTGTACTCAATTAGGGTTTTGCTTAAATTAAGAGGATAAGGTTAAACGGAATGGTCCAAATGGGAGGTTGCTGATGGCAGGCCACTGAAGTTTTTTTAACCCTTTCATTCTCAAATTACTCATGACGATCGAGCACGATGGGACGGGCCTATCGTTTGGAGAGTATTTATATCGTCCCAGATTGAGAACATACACTGCAAAAAGGAGTGATTAGCAAATCAAAACACCTTCTTTCTAAAAACTATTTTGCACCCACCTTCGATAAACATTTGGAAAGTCTTGTTTAATACCTAAACACCATGTATATAAAAATGATAAAATGTAAAACATGTAGACATGGCCACTAAGTGTTTGGACATTTGAAGCTATTGAGCCCACGGTAAGAGAGGTGGACAGTTAAATACCTAACATATTTGCACCATGTTTCGAAAAAGGTTTTGCAGTGTTGGCCTAAGAGATGGCAACCACCTTAGATTAATGTCCCCGAAAACGACAGCATGTTGCCTTCAGATAACGACAAGCCTTTGTCTTCCCAGTTATCAGGGGCTGCCTCCACCAAAAGTGTCGCTCTTCCGATGCAACAGACAGGGAAACGTTCAACACGGTCTCCATGCAAGGGGAGTGTCCCATGCCCCCCCCCCCGACCGAGACGGTTTGTCGGTACATAACGGTCGTCGGTCCATGTATAAAAAGATGTAAGGCTGGTGTTTAAGCGCGTGGGGCTATGATGAGCTTCCATGAAAATTGGTTTACTACATCTGTTAAACAAACATGTAAAAAAACAGCATTGACTGGCAGCTTGGGACTCACTACATTCAGAACGTAAAATAACTGGAGCCGTAAAAATACGAAAAATTTGCAGGGAACGTAAAATAACGGCGGGTCGTAAAATCTCAGCGTTCAACGTATTGCTTTGTTTTGATTGTTTAAACAATATTAAGAATTAAAACACGTTATTACAATCTCTGAACCAAATTTCACGTTGTCGCTATGATATTATAAAACGTTTGTATTACGTTAACCGTGGTTGTAAAATTATATTTCAGGAACAATTTTGAGAAAAAAAGGCATAAACAAAGGGAAAACGGAAGTGAAGAAATAAAGAGTTTTTAAAACCAGTTTATACAATTTTTTATATGGAATGTACACATTCGAAGTCATGTCACCAATGACTTAATCATCGGTTGAATAAACTCATACAGTAACTACGGAGATTCGAACCAGGGCCTAAGATTACAAGTCATAAACCTTATCCCAAACCTACCTGACTAACTGAAACAAATTAATATATATATATCGGCCTATGTGTGCTTGTACTACTTTTTCAAATTAAACTATAATAAAAAAGGAGAAGGGGGGAAACGAGTTATTTAAACTATTGTTCAAAATGATAGGGAAAATAATAAGAAGTCGCCATGTATTTAATGACGTTAATAAGACGTTATTTAAACTTTATGTAAAACGAATTTTCATAGTTCGTATTCTAACATTAAAAACAAGTAAGTTACAAAAGAACGTATAGTATTACGAAAATATAATAACGGTCGCGGATAAATACTACCTTTTGTCAAAATTTGATTGTGATCACACTGTTTCTTACATTTTTTGCTTCCAAATTGTTATTTTATGTTAGGTTAGGTAATAAAGCGTGAAGATTGTTGAATAATGGGGGTTACGTAATTTAAAAGTAAAGTCTTTGTAAACAGTGTAATAACTGCGTAATTGGCCAATACTACTACCCTACTATTCCTACTAATTATCTTTGAGGTGGCCAAAAATTTGGTTTCTATTTCCCCCCCCCCCCCCCCCCCCCCCCCCCCATCAGAATTTGGAGGCGACTGTAAAAAAATTTGGGTAAGTCAAACGGCGAGCGTAGCGGGCCAGGAAAAAGATGTTGGGGTTGGTACAATTCGTGCGGTTAATTCACAAATATGTCCCCTCGTCAACAAAAATCTGGCTACGCCACTGGTCTCCCCAAACGTTAACTCTACCATCCAACTTACGAAGACAAAATCTGCAGTCATCTGAAACACGAATTTCTTGTCACATGTAATTCAACACCGGTGTTGGCCCGACAAACACCTTAGCGGGGGCCCCGAACCTGATGATGAAGGCGCGACGTTCCTTAGCAGTTTTTTTTACCTGCTTCAGATGAACTCGTTGTCAGATACAGCCCCACAATTCCGTGCATGCAAATTTTGGAAGACAATCTCCAATTCCACGAGCAAGAGTGTAAAAAAACCCTGGTTTTTGGGGTGTGTCGCCAGGGTCAGGGTCAACCGCTTCTGGGTCTCACCTTACCGTACCAGTTCGCACGGAATTTTGTTTTCCATTTGATACAGCACTAGGCTTACCCCAACATTGGATACAACTGGGTTCTGGGATTATTGCCTATGTCAGCTTCAATGTTCCCATGAAACGAGCCGTCTGCCTTCTGTACATCGATATATCTGTTACTCGCGGCATGATGAGATACTCAATAACCATTCTTTGACATTTTCCTATTCAAAGACCCGGGTTCAAAGCAAACGTAATCCTCTTAAGCTGATTGATTTGAAAACTATAGGAGATTGATTGGATGACTATACCTTAGTGTTGCTCCACACCATTTGCAGGTGATAATCAGATAGGATGTCGTTGCGACTATTGATGTGATCCAACGCCATTTGTACTGCAGGTAGGACTCCGCTCCCATCCCAATCGCCTTCCAGCGGGAAGAACCCTGCAAGATAGAGTATTTTCTTGCCGGCGTATGACGAATATGTGGGCTCTTTTGAGTTTCCTTGTTGCGCGAGAGTAGCGTGAAAGCACATATGAAATAAAATTTCCAATAGCCCGGTGCTAAAAACAATTATCTGTTTATCTCTCAACATAATTGCATATCAGTCTGAAATCATTGTTCAAAGAATGAAATTAAGAGGAAAAAACCACAGTACGTGCAAAATTAAGGTAAGCTCGTCTCTATGGCACTAAACGTGGTTGTCGATGTTTAATAGAAGATCTCTTCAAGTGTGACGACATTATCCAAACGAGTTTTGGTTCCGCAGTTGAGTTCAAAAGAGATCAAAAGGTACATTCTACGCGTAGGTTTATTATACATGTATTATCAGAGTCAGTGTTGTTGTGCCTATATTGCTATATTAGACATTGAACTTTCGTACACTAACGCTTACTGACCCGAACAATGGTTGTAACAAAAAAAGAGTAAACCAGGAAGAAGGAACAAAATCTGAGTTTCACAAGCTGACAGCACTTAAGCCAACAAAGCAACTTTCCAATTATCACTGTTTCAAAGATCACCTGCTATATTATTGACGGAAAATAACAAAAAAACCCAAAATTTGCCAGACGTTTATTTGTTGAAATCATTTCCTTTTACCTCGTTAAAAAACATTTTTTTCGACCTTCTCATTTTCAAAAAAAAAAAAAAATTAAAAAAGATGCATAAAAGTGCTTTCAAAATTAATGTATTTATGAGGGGTTAAAAACACACCAGACAACAAGACATGCAGACAACCAGACATCGGACAACCAGACCAACCAACCACCAAACAAACAAATCATTTAAATAAACAAACCGTAAACAACAACCACCCAACCATACCCGGTGTGAAGCAGATATAGTCCGGACGGTAGTCCACAGTCCGGGCTCCATAACGATAGTAATAAGCGTGAATCTAATGTTGCGTCAAGAGTCAACTGAATTGGTGCCCTATTCCTTCCGTTGTAGTCGGACTATGGATACGCCGGACTATATTACTTCTACACCTGTGACCAACCCACCCACACAACCAACCAACCCAACCACCAACCCAACCGCTACCCAACCCAACCACCCCCCATCCCAACAACACCCCACTAGAAAACTCACCCAACCACTAAACAACCCCAACCCCTTACCCACACCACCACAAACCATTGCAACCACTAACCCCCCACGACTACACCACCCCACCACTAAACCACCTGTGACAGACCCCTGAATATTATATTATTTTTGTTGTATTAATTGAATCATGTTAAATTAAATCACATAAATTAATGAGCAAAGAGCTGAAAAAATTTAATATGAAGAGGACTTGCAATGTGCTGTGGCACTAAGCATGAACTTATCTGATTGACCTAGTTCTAATCGGACTAGTGTGTGAGAACTTCTGAGTAAGAACATGTCAGAAGATTTCGCAGTCAGAGACCATAGGAGCACGGTGTCTTATCTTCTCCATTCGAAGAACTGTAGAGAGTTCGTTGTTTACCTAATGTAAGCAAGTTCACACACCTGTGATGAAGAATAGACTTTGTTTAATTGCTATGTCAAACACATCAGGTGCAGGATGTGGAAGTATTGTGGATTTCCTCCGAACATGTTCCAGCGAAATGTTGACTTGTCTTCGCATGTTTTTGCATCATGTAAAATTTGCTAAGGACATATTCTGTTGTACAAGTCATTCTTCTTTGCCAGTTGCAAGAATATTCAGCCAGTTAGACCTATCAACAGAAGGTGGAGAACTTGTATAACAGTGTAGTTATCACTTGTTGTTTATTACAATTCTGGGAAAGTTGCTAGAATCGTCAGATCTGGACAAAATTTGGTGGCCTTTGGAAAAACAAATGTTAACATTAGAATACCAGCAGGATTGTGTCTCTTACCAGTGTGCCTCTCCAGGAGTTCACCTTTTAAAGCCACCAAGTACCTGCATGGACATTATATACCGTGTTGCAGTTACTTCAGAATTTCTCCAAGTCTATAAGTTGAATCGGCCGTCTAGCAACTGGACTTTTGCGCTAACGCGAAACTAGTTGGAACTGTACCAGCAAGAATTTGTCGCCAAGATTTATGGGAACCTGATTCTTCTACAAGACCCCGGTGCGCACCCAACAAGATCTTTGAACTTTAAAATTAATGGGAGATGGTATTTAAAAAATAAATGTAAGTAGGTAAGAATTATAATAATAGTTGTGCATTGGTAATATTTTATTTGTGATAATGATTGATCAGATTTCATTAATTTCATTTCATGTATTTTAAACAATCATTGTTTTGAATTTACATCTTGGTCAAAGTCAATTCTGCCTCAAATAGTCATTGTGCTTTTGTTTTATGAACCACGGGAGGTTGATTTTCTGACCTTGGGTGAGGCCTACGTCCCGTAACGACCCCAACCAACTAAACTACCCAACCTCTTAAACCACCCGGGACCCCCAATTAGTCCAAATACCCTGGGGGGTGAGATATTGTAACAGCAACATGAGGTAAGTCTTAGCTTTGAAATTAATTTTTATTTCAAAATTATAACAAAGTAATAATGCATCTTTTCAACCAAACTTTGATTAAAATTAATGATAAATTACTACTACACATAAAAAGGCAAAAAATTGCATAATTCGTATAAATAGCGCCCTCAACGTGCACAAAACTTTAAAGGCCTATATCTCAGGTCGTAAAAAAAGCGCAAAAGTAGCAATTCAAACAAAACGTAAACTATCAACACAAATGGGATTATAGGAATAAAATTGGCACAGATGTTAAGAAGTCTAAGCTCTAGAAAACCATGTCGTCGATTTTTGAATTTCCTCTTAGTTTTTAGTTATTCAGGAAAAAGTGATTATTGGCTGGCTCCGGTTGCCATGGTAAACACATCAAAAATCGAGAACATGTTTCCTTCCGGAATTTATCGCCAGCAAAAAAATTCTCCCCAACCAAAACCTCTTAATGTACGTCAACCGGGGTAGTAGTTTGTTAAAAAAATGAGCAATCGCCAGCTAGATGCGTTACCCATGCACAAAGGTGGAAATTAATACCGATTTTTTGAAAGTTCAGGTCAAGGCCCGGCCTACATGATGGTATTACGATATGGACAGGTGACATTTTAAGAAAATATCTGAATCGCTCCTTGAAATTTCCAGAAATAACTTCCCCCTTATAAGGGGGGACATGGTGTCAGATTTAATTAGCAAATTGTATTATTAATAGAATTTATCAATTTAGAATTAAGAAACAAAATGCAATAATTAATTAATAATATTGATTATTAACAATTCAAAACGCTTCTGGACCTTTATTGGACTATATCTTTTTTGCCATTTTCGAAGGTTGCAAACTTGTTTTTTTTTGAAATGCTGCCTAAGTTGTTATGATGTTCAGCAATTTATTTATTTTCCACAGAGGAAACAAAACTTTATTTTTCATTCTTTACCTATAACGTTACAATTTTAGTACAGCCACATAAATATCATTTCAACTGTCTTATAGTTTTTAATACTACTAATATTTTCTTCTTATACCAAAGTCCACTAATATCCCCATCCGTTTATAAAAATTTGCCAATTTCTTAATTACATAGAGATGTAGATTGTCTAACTCATAATAAGTTTTAATTTCAATTTTGAGGGCTTGAAGCGAAGGGGAAGGGGGGACCTTACTAGCCATTTTCATATATATATATGAAATCTACTTCAATAACAAAATCCAAATTCATTGCCCGAGATCATAAACTCCAAAAAAGTAAATCACTGTTGTCCCATGTAATATTACATGTATTTTTTCTCTTAATCCATTTTTTACTCTTTTCCAAAATTCATAGTTATTCGGCAGTTGCAAAACATATGCAACAGAGTTTCCTCTGAATCTAGGCAGAATGTGCACAGATTGTTATCTTTCTTGCGAATTTTAAATAGAAAAGAATTTGTGCCTAGAATTCTATGGGTTAGTCGGAATTGGAACCACCTTAGCTTTGTGTCAATTGTACATATAAAAGGTGTTACAAAGATATTGTTCCATCTTGATAGTTCATATAAAATATTAAGTTTATTTTCCCATTTGTTAACAAATTTACGAATAACCTTTTTCTTTGAGATCAAAATATCATACATTCTCCTTGAACCCTTTTGTTCTTTCAGTAGGACGCCAAAATGGAATGGTATTGTGGGATACACAATGGTATCTCCAGGATTATTAAGTACATCGGAAAATGATTCTGAAATAACCCCTCTATATTCAACAAAGTTGGTACGGACATTATATCTGATTTGAAACTCTCCAACTGATAGAAATTGACCATTTTATCCATTAAGTCATTAACCAAGTTAACACCATTGCGGACCCAATGTTTATAATACAGACTTTGTTTGCCAACCCTGATATTATCATTATACCAAAGTGAGGTCTTCATAAGTTCTGAGTAGTTTGTAGGGATGTGACAATTGGTAAAATCCGACCAAGCCAAAAATACGTCTTTCCAAAAATGATTGGTTTAAACTTTTGGTTCATAAAATTAAGAATTTTGGCAGATCCTCCCTCAAGATTAAGGAGACTATCAAGGTTGGTGGTTTTGCCAAATAGATATACCCATTCGGATCCTGCATTATTTAAAATTCTGCGAACCCATGTAATTTTCAAAGCATGCAAATAAGACTGCACATCAACCATTCTCACCCCACCCTGGTCATAGTTTTGGATCATCTGATTTCTTGTAACCTTGTCGATGCCTTTCCATATAAATTTGTAAACTATCTTACTATAATTTGGCTAATGTTGTGTGTATGTATGTGTGTATGTATGTATGTTCGCAAAAGGCTCCGCCAGTTTCGATCCATATTGCGCCAAATTCGCGTGAAAGGTACATGAGAACACCGGACGGGTTAACCCCATTATTTGGACGAAATCCGTTCAGAAATGGCTGAAAAATCAACGAAAATGTGTTCGGTTGCTATGATAAATTACCATTATTTTGTTTGTACGCGTTACTAAGCGGCGCGTATGCGTGGTACGTTGCGACGGGTGGTTACGCGTGAGACGCTGCATGCGGTACGCAAGTAACAGGCGCCTTATAGTGCACAACCACCGAGCTGTATTTACTATAGTTTGAGTAATAATTTCTTGGCCCTGGCGTACGCGCGCGTTGCTTGTCGCGTGAACAGCGTCTACGTGCAACCCAGTGGTGCGCCTTTTTGTCGGGGAAGCGGGCGTACCTAGTAACTTGGCCAAGAAATTATTACTCCAACTATAACGGTGTGGGTAAAGAAAAAATTATCAATAACAGTTCATGTTATTTCGCTTTGATTGTGGTGGAAAGTACGGGTTAGGACAAAAGATTAAAATATAGGGAAGTTATATACGGGATGAAATATTACGGGTGTTTTAGTAGGCCTATTCAGAAAATAGGATCTACATAGGGCCACCGGAGTTATAGGGCTAACCCTACAGGAGATATGCTGGAAACTACGGAACTTGAGTTATGGAAAAAATACGATCACGGGATGTTGTGACGGGGGAAGTCATAAACTGCAGGATGACGAGAAATTTATACGGAAGTTTGAGGAGTTGTGAGAAAAAAATGAGGATATGAAATATGAAAGGTTAAAACAGAAACTTATACGGGATTAAATATTGGCATTTTATTTTTTTTTAAATAAGAGAAAAACATGAAAATAAGCCTAAGGAAAGTTATACGGGATTAAATATTCAGTTTTACGTTTCCTTAGAAATTGGTAACTACACGAGATACAGGATATACAGGTACGGGAAATTGAGTTATTAAAAGTGTTAAAAATACTGAATTTTGTGACAGGGGGAGTCTTAAACTTCAGGGTGACGGGTAATTTATACGGGAGTTTGAGGTATTGTCACATTTCACTGGTTTGATTATGGTGGTGTCGCCATAATGTGTCACTTCTTCAATTATCGCTCCAGTTTCAGTGATCATTTCTGTTTCAGTGCGCGCTTCTGTTTCGCTTCCATTTCAGTGATCGCTCCCGTTCACTCAACTAGCGGGAGCCCGCGCAAAGCGCGGGCCTCCCGCTAGTCTTACTATAATTTGGCTAATGTTGTGTGTATGTATGTGTGTATGTATGTTCGCAAAAGGCTCCGTCAGTTTCGTTCCATATTGCGCCAAATTCACTTGAAAGGTGCGTGAGGATACCGGACGGGGTAGCGCATATATTTGGACAAAATCCATTCAGAAATGGCTGAAAACTCAACGAAAATGTGCTCGGTTGCTATGAAAAATTACCATTTGTTTGTTAGCGTTACCAAGCGGCGCGTATGCGTGGTGCGTTGCGACGGGTGGTTACGCGTGGCAACCATTTGCGGCGAGTATGCGTGGAGCTTTGCGACGGGTGGTTACGCGTGCCAACGGGCGTTACGCGTAAGACGCTATATGCGGGACGCAAATAACTTACAGGCTCTTATAGTGCAAACGATGTGGGGAAAGAAAGAAATGTTATTTCGCTTTGATTGTCGTATGTATGGATACTATATACGGGTTACCCCACGCCCACAGGGTTTTGAAAAGAAAAAAAAATATACGGACAATTACGGGGTGAAATATTGACGTGTTAATATTTAGAAAATAGGAACTATATAGGCCAAGCTACAGGATATGCTGCAAATTACGATGAATAAAAAATACGACTACGGGATGTTGTGAGGGGGGGGGGATCTACATGGCGAGAACTTTATATGGGAGTTTGAGGAGTTATGAGAAAAATATGTGGAAAACGGGAACTACAGCTTGCCCCACGGGGAGTAGGCCTACTTTTGATTTAAAAAAAGTACACGGAAACCTATACGGGATTAAATATTATTATTTAAAAAAATACGAGAAAAAAAATATACCGAAAGTTATAGGGGATTAAATATTCAGTTGACGTTTCCTTAGCAATCGGTAACTATATGAGCTATAGGATATGATAGCTACGAGAATTTGAGGTATTAAAAGTGTTAAAAATACAAAATTTGCGACTCGGGGAGTCCTAAAGTTCAGGGATACGTGTTTGGTGCAGTCTCGCCATGCATAATGTGTCACTTCTTCAGTGATCGCTTCAGTTCAGTGATCGCTCCCGTTCACTCAACTAGCGGGAGCCCGCGCGAAGCGCGGGCCTCCCGCTAGTTTGATTTAATTCTTTCATAAATTCGTTTGATGGGTTAGGGAGAGTTAAAATAAGAAATGTAAGTTTCGGCAATATTAGAGATTTTACAATTGTTACTCTACCAAGAACTGTGAGGTTACGTCTAGACCAGTGGTGGATAAGATTATGGATTGATTGCATTACATTTAAATAATTAATGGCTATCATTCTATTTAGTGAAGCTGTGAAGTCGATACCAAGAGCTTTAAATGAATCATTATAATGGACCCATTTCACATTCACATATTTTCTGTTGATTTTTCAGCTTTGAACCAACCCACACAGCATTGGTTTTATCAATATTTACTCGTTAACCACTCATTTTGGCGAATACATCCAAAATGTATAAAGCCTCAGTCATTGACTTCTCACTGCCATCTAAAAATAAAACCGTATCATCGGCATATTGTGATATACGAAATTCAAGATCTTTTACTTTAATACCCTTGATATTGTTATTATTGCGGATCATCTTTCCCAGGACTTCCGCACATAGAATAAATATAGGGATTGAGCCCGTCACCTTGTCTACAACCTCTATCAACACTAAATGCTTCCGATATAGAAATCCGTTTACTTATACAGAGGACGAGGCTTGATTATAAAAAACGAAGTGTTTCGGTAGCCGTATACGCGCTGTTGCCGATGTCGCCGCTGTTGCCTGCAAGTGAAGCTTCGCGCTGATGCCGCATCCGACTTTTTAAACAGGTAGAGGTGGGGGGTCCAAACCCCCTTCCTTAGTCCTCTGATAAAAATGAATCAATGGACCAGAACAACAATCATTCTCGCTGTTGCCGCTGTCGCCGCTGTTGCCTGTAAAATCTGGAGCTTATTTTTAAACAGGAGGAGGTGGGGGGGGGGGGGGGGGTCCAAACCCCCTTACTCTTTTGATACAAAATGACTCAACGGGCTAGAAAAACAATCATTAGCGCTGTTGCCGCTGTCGCCGCTGTTGCCTACAAAATCTGGAGCTTCCCGCTGATGCCGCATCCGACTTTTTAAACAGGTAGAGGTAGGGGGAAAAAGCCCTTCCTTAGTCCTCTGATAAAAATGAATCAACAACAATCATTCTCGCTGTTGCCGCTGTCGCCGCTGTTGCCTGTAAAATCTGGAGCTTCGCGCTGTCGTCGCTGCCCAATTTTTAAACAGGAGGAGGTGCGGGGGGTCCAAACCCCCTTCCTTAGTCTTTTGATACAAAATGACTCAACGGGCTAGAACAACAATTATTAGCGCTGTTGCCGCTGTTGCCTACAAAATCTGGAGCTTTGCGCTGTCGCCGCATCCGACTTTTTTAAAAGGTCCAATTTCGCGCTGTCGCCGCTGCCAACTTTTCTAAACAGGTAGAGGTGGGGGGTCCAAACCCCTTCCTTAGTCCTCTGATAAAAATGAATCAATGGACCAGAACAACAATCATTCACGCCGTTGCCGCTGTCGCCGCTGTTGCCTGTAAAATCTGGAGCTTCGCGCTGTCGCCGCTGCCCAATTTTTAAACAGGAGGAAGGGTGAGGGGGGTCAAAACCCCTCCTTAGTCTTTTGATACAAAATGACTCAACGGGCTGGAACAATTACAATCATTATCGCTGTTGCCGCTGTCGCCGCTGTTGCCTATACAATCTGGAGCTTCGCGCTGTCGCCGCATTCGACTTTTTTAAAAGTCAACTTTCGCGCTGTCAACCGCTTCCAACTTTTCATAAAGTTGAAACTTCCCGCGCTGTCGCCGCTGCCCATTTCTTAAACAGTGGACGAGGGGGGTTCAAACCCCTTCCCTAGTCCTTTGATACACATGACTCAGGCTATAACAACGCAACACGATCACAATGAGGAAATATTCAATGTGTTCAATTGGGAACTCACAAGGTCAATACTTTTCATAAGTTGTCAAGAAATACTCATTCTGCTAAAAATGTTGCAATATAATATCCGTTTAATGCATTCTCAGTTGCAATATTTTCAATGAGTAGGCCTAAGTGTCATCAGACGTAGAAGTTAGCGGCAGTAATAGGTTTTACCGCCACCGTCGACACACTCGCGATAAAACACCCTAGTTTCACAGCCATGTAAGTCATGCACATGCACCAACTAGCACTCGCGCTGTCGCCGCTGCCTAGTTTGTAAAAAGGTTAAAGCTTCGCGCTGTCGCTGTGGGGTAGGGTATTCTAAAAGGTAATCCCAGTTAATTTTTAATAAATACCTTCACTGGAGGGGAGTTGCAATTGTCACATATTTTCTATAAAGCATCTTTGTGTTATTTTGGTACCATGGTGCTAGGGATCCGCTTATAGGGATCGGAAGTCCCGCGGGAAGTCCGCAACTCCGTGTGATCCAAATTCCTAAATAAGCCCAATTCAATACATTTCACATTTTATTACTGATCACACCTTATCTTGAATTCACCTGCGTTATCACGGATTTTGCTTTCTTGGCGGGGCGATTTCTTGGTCGTTCCACTAAATTCCATGGTCGTACATGAAGTGTGGCATTGATCGTTCGTCACGCATGCACTGGTCCGTCTATATAACCGATCCACTGTGTTACACGCTCCCGTAGCCGTATACGGCTACCTAACCACAAAGCCCGTTTGGTTATATAGCCGTTCCGGCTACGGAAACACTCCCTATAAAAAAAACACCTAATCCACTGCTTATAAAGGTATGAGAACAACCGAGTCGAACCCTTCTCAAAATCTTCCTGAGAATAACCCGGGAATATTTTCATTTTCTGTATACTCATTAGAATCGTCCATTCGTATGTTTTTTCCTCAATAGAGCGTCCCAGATATAAAGCCTTTTGATTCTCATGAATTGGATATCTGGTAAACTGACTTCAATGCTGTTGCAAATTTCAAACAAGATTGAAATCCCCAAAAAAAATCTAAAGTTCATGAAATTAAACTTCCTCGCTACTCAATCCGAATCTTTTCGGAGTGATCCACACCCGCTTCAACTGATGCTGTTATGCTGTGGAGTCTTGTCTTTGACCGTCCTAGTTGTAGAAATGACGTCATAGAGTTATTGACATTGTCTCTTGGGCCCCCGCTTCTACTTGTAGTCTGGTGCTCGGCCCCAAAGAACCTTGCATGTGACCGTTGCGCAAGATCCCCCACAAAATACTTTTGATGGCTTGTCTAGGCAAGATTGCCCTACTGCATCTAAATCTGGATGATCCAACTTTGGCATCCTTGAGCATTTTGAGATGGACAGGGGGTAAATTAACTGGGTAAAATTTGTAAATGTTCATATCGGGTTAAAAGTGTATAGCCATGTTCATCTGGTCCTATGGATTAAAAAAAGGTAATAGTTTTGCTAGTATATCTAGGACCTTTACTTTTAACCCAGCAAGTCTAAATGTTTCATGGTCATCCTGGGGTTAACAATTTAGAATGCCAATCTTTTCAAAAATGGGCTACAAATTCTCTCATTCTGTTGATATTAATGTCAAATCATCGGTTACACACTTTGTTGGACATTTGTGGTATAACATAAGGGGGAGAATAATGGAGAACGTCCACAGGGTCTATGGGGGCTAATCATTGTATAAAAAAAAAAAAAAAAAAAAAAAAAAAAAAAAAAAAAAAAAAAAAAAAAAAAAACATTTTTGTTTTTTTGTTTAATTGATTTATTAACAAATGATTGACATGAGGTAATGTTTTATGTTCTGTTTTAACATTCCCATACGAACAATTTGAAAGAAACCAATTTGAAACAAATCGATCGTGTAAATATTTAATCCCATGTACCTTTAACAAATTTTGGTCGGTAGTGTAAACACAAGTTTGCAGGTATAGCAACTATACCTTTTTTTAAACCTTAGGACAAGATAAACAATTCTATACATATTTCAAATCCACATGAAACCTTTACAAATTTTACCCCTGTTACATTCCCCTTCCCTATCGCAAAATGCTCACTGATGCCAAAGTGGCATATCCAGATTTGGAATCATCAGGTCAATGTTTCCTAGAAACCATCAAAACAAGTTGTGTGGACGCTTGCGCAGTCATATGGGTAGCGAGCAACCGGACTATTGAGCAGCTGATCCAAACTGGATCTAAGTCCAGTCCTTTGTCTCTATCAGTTTTGGTTCTTAGTTTCGACTATGTATGGCCTCAAGGACCCTCCGGGAGAATTCCTTGGATATTCTCTCGCCAACCTTTTACGTTGGTCCAATCAAACTGGTGGGCATCCGCTTCTGATGGTGTGTTTTCTCTACTGCTGCTTGGAACTCGTGAGCCGTAGATAAACTATGTTTCAGTTGAGTCTTTTTCCATGCAACTTCCGGCCCGTTTCCCCAATGTAAAAGCACATGCAACTTCTACATGGATGTCATAGACCACTACTGATTGTTTCTCCTCTTGTGTTTTATCCTTGGGTGATACGAGGGTTTGTCTGAGAGTTCTGTAAGGTTTAAAAGCTGTGGAGACTCCTGCTGTATTCCGCCGTAAATCTCTCTGAAACCCCTTCTAGGTAGGGCAAGCTGACATAAGGGCCACCCTTACTGGTTGTCCTTTCAGGTCAGCCAGAGGATCAGGTTTTTTTCCTGGTTTTGGGCTCTCTTGAAAGTCACTTCTGATAGCCACAGTTCCCAAAGAGCTTGTTTTACATGTGCAATTTCCTCAGCCCTATCCTTATGATCAGTTACGACAGACTCTGCCCTTTGCGTTAAGGTTCTCACAACATGAGCTTCTGTTCGTTCCAAGGTGGTGATATTGAAGTGCAAAATTGTGTCTGTATGTGTGGGCTTTCTATACACGAATCTTTGACCTTTATATCGCCATTCAATTCCCGAACAATAAGCGTGTCGAGGAAAGGAAGTGTCCCGTCTTCCTCTTCCTCCCGCGTAAATTTGATGTTATTGTCCAGACTGTTTATGTGATCCTTAAATTCATTTACGTATGTGTTTTTGAATATGCAGCATGTATCCTTCCCCGTACGGTAACCAATACCGAGATGATGTTTATAGCTGTATTCAAGGCTATCTTCTAAAAGTGTTCCATGTAAAGCTTGGCGAACCAAGGGGCTAACGGGCTGCCATTGCGCCGCCATCTTTTTGTTGGTTAATAGTCCCCGCTAAAGACAAAATATTTTGTTATTGAGGCAAAAACTTATTCAAAAGTCGATAACTGCTCAATATCAAGAATTCTCATGCCATTTTGTTTCCAGGGTTATCCTTTCCAAGGAGCTCCCGTACTACATCCAAAGTCTTATCCACTGGTATAGATGTGAACAGGGCTGATACGTCAAATGACACCAACGAACTCTTCAGTTGCAGTTTTTAAAGTCCCGGATCTTAATCTACAAAAGACTGTGTTAGTGGTGATATGGCTGTTGGAGTGTTCCCTATCAGCGGAGAATAATATCAGCAACGAATCTTGCCAATTCATATGTAACCGACCACTTCCTGATACTATAGGTCTTAGAGGAGACTCCACTGTTGTGAACTTTAAATAGTCCATAGAATTTTGGGACTCAGACACAGTGGGGTAACTTTCCAATAAGTTCTTACGCACCGCAATGGCCCCCTTTCCTTTAACTCCTTGAGTAATTTGATAAGAGCAGCCTGAAACTTCTGAGTGGGGTCTTTCTTTAATTTGTCATTACACTTTTTCACCTCTTGAAAAGGGACAAAGCCTTTCTCTTCATATTGACAGTATCATGACACAGTAGCCGGCCTTTATCATCTTGTAGAATCTGTATGTTCTTGTCTTCTTCAGGTTATTAAATTAGCCACCGTTCCTTTGAATTACGTATGCTTTTCGGTACTTTAGCTGTTTTAACGATATTGACGACCCGAGCTCTCAATTCGGCCGCTTTTCAACTTGGCTCTATTTAAGAATCGCTGACAAATGTTATTTTTAATTTTAATGATAGGGTTCCCAGTACACAGATAATCACCTTTTTTGGATCTACCATTTTTAATTTTTCTTGACCAAATTTACACAGAAATGTAGGCTAAATGCGATAATTTTTTTTAGGGGCCTACAGACCGCGACTCTTGTACTATATATAGAAAAATGTGATTTAAAATTGGTTTTTTAAAAATGGTTTAAAATTATTTACAAAAATAAGTGCCGTTAGAAATATGAAATCGCTTTATAAAAAGGATGGTTTACAAGTTCTACTATAATATTCTTTTTGGCATCCGTCATAATTTTTTATATTCACGATTTCCCATATTCTGTTTTTGATTTATCCCATTTGGAAAAGCAATCCGATTTGAAGTTGTATGAGAATCCTTTATTTTCCATTTTTACTTTTCTGACACAGTTAAAAAAGGAACTGTTCGTCATAGTTCTTCTGAGAATATCAACTCATTTATCTTGTATTAAAACCCTTTCTTTATATTATCACTTGGTAAATTGTTTCGCATTCGTATCTGACCAAAATACGAGTAATCATCAGCACTCTAACTATGACCCAATCAAATTGCTGGCATTTGCCCCAATTAAGGATTGGTCAATCGATGACGCAAACAACCATCGCTTCTTAGTGAAAACATAGTATATGTTTTGATCCTAGCTGGAGTCCCAGTAAAAGATAAAACAATTTTTGTTTTCCAGTAGTTTTCATCGTGTTTATCTAGTTATCAGTAATTACACTGGCGAAATTGAGTTCACAGTCTCCGAAGAGATCGCCTAAAAAAGAAAGACAATGAGGTAAGACCACGCACTCATCCGAAATGTGCTGTTTATGGTTCATGCAGCCATTGCTGCTTTGAAGGAGATACGTGGTTCTTCTCTTCCGCAATCAAGAAGTACAATTGCTGCAATACAAGTGGCGAGTTGGCTAAAAACTACACCCCTACAAGAATGCCATTCGTAGAGGTGTGCCAAGAGGTACACTGTACAGGTCAAGGCCACGGAGAAGCGGGTCGTCCGTCTGGAACCAAGCGTGTGGATGCTGCCAAGTCCAGGAGAAGCGAAGGTATCTCAACGCAAGAAGGCACTGCAGCACGAGAGAAAGCAAAGAGAGCTGCGGGCGAAGGCAAAGAAAGCTGCGGCAAAGGCGAAGAGAGCAGCCAAAAGAAACCGCTAAGAGAGTCGGCAAGAACGCGAAACCAAGAAGACCAAGAAACCCAAGAGGAAGTCGCAAAGAAGAAGTCCGTTAAGAAGCCCAAAGAAGCCTGCCCGAAGAGAAATCTGTGTCGAAGAGGCGAGGAAAATCCAAGCCAAAAAGCAATTTCCCCAAAGAAAAGGGTAGCAAAGAGGTCACCAAGAAGAACTAGACAGCCACTTCAAACCCGAACGCTCTTTTCAGAGCCACCACTTCTTAAAAAGAGACAATAACTGTGTGTTACAAAGTTTTTTGTCCTATACATATTTATTTAAAATATTTTTTTAAGCCGTAAGGTGATTTTCAAGGTTTTTTGCTCAAACATTGTTCAAACATATCCCCCTTACAAACATGCGTACTGACGCGTAAACCCCTGTGCACCCGATCATGCGGCATCCCCCTTTAACTTAAATCGACTTTCAATTTTGGTTTGGGCCCCATACCCCCCCCCCTCAAAAAAAAAAAAAAAAAAAAAAACCCCCAACTACACCCCTCGGGGGAAAACGAA